>VMOF01000111.1:47761936-47959519 GCA_011764245.1 Trialeurodes vaporariorum
TTCTAAAAAAAACAAGTACGTTTCAGATAAATGCGGCGAGCGCAAAAATTCAGCCTTCATTTGGTTATACAGCTCACCTACAGTTCTCAAAAAAATTACGCCTCATCAGGTGGGCTGCCTCGAAAATTCCGAGGCACGATCCCTATCGAGTGATACATGTCTCGAAAAGGCACACAAAACTGAACATTTTGGTGCTGACTACAGGTTGATGTGTTTAGATTTCGACATATGAAAAAATTGGATTTTCAACGGTTGTCAATTTTCGATGCATCGAAAACCAACAACTATATCGACCTCCGGTTTTCGCCAAAATTCTTGGAATTTTATGCTCTTTTTCACGATGTAATCACATAATAGGGGTTACTGTTTAAAAATGTTGGGTTTGTAGGCGAACCCCCCCCCCCCCCAAGGGACGCCCCCCGGATGTTTTGGATACGCTAATCGGTACTTCCCATTCAGTCGTTCACAAGTTAAGATAGGGAGGGGGTTCAGACTTTTCTTTTTTGGGTTAGCAAAATATGGAACAATTCGAGAAGAATTAAGAAATGTAGAAATTCAAAAAATTATAGGTAAATACTAAAATCATATCTCAGTCGTTGTAGGTTAAGTTATTTCTTACTGTATGGCTCGGTCGCCTCTGGTCCGCCATACGATTCATACGAAGCACTAAACATATGCGCAGTAGACTAGTGCGCACGGGGGCACTCTGATGATGTATGAGACCAGTGTTGCCAAACGTGGACAGAAACGACCACGTTTGGACAAAAACTGTCCACGCTCCCCTCATGCTGGCAATGGCGTGGATAGTTTTCGGTGGCTCGGACCTGGCAACTCTGTATGATACCCCGGAAACGTGAAAACTTGAATGTAGCAAAAAAAATAAAATGAAATAAAATAAAAAAAAAAAAAAAAAAAATTAAATAAAAAATCCAACCCTCCTTGTGAGAGATGTATAAAATACTAGATTTATCCAATCAAAAAATGGCTGATATCCGACCAAAAACCCTCTCGGGTGCAAAAAAGACGGCAAGTCAATAACTCTGTTCCATGCAAAAAATTGTTCCAATGCATCATCTCAACGGTGTGATATCATCGGAACGTCAACTCAAAAAGCTCTTCACTTTTTCACCAATTATTTTTGACGAATCTTTGCAGAACCAAAATTTGGTGCCGTGAGTGCGAGGGAGACTCTTCTTCCAAAACCTCGAGAGAAAACACCACACGGAAAAAAGGGAAGACGGTGTGGTCAGTTTCAAGATACTCCAGGCTTTACCAAAAACACCCCTTTCCAATTCATCCTCTAAAAGAGATGATATCATTGAACGACAAGGCAACCTCGTAAAATGCCTTTAAATGAAGGAGTTTGAAATGGTAATTATTATAGACGAATTCAAATGCAACCTTTAACATGGCTTCTTTGGAGTGAAGCAAAATGACAAGATAAGCGAAAATTTCAATTTAAAAAACGGAAAAAACTTGCCGTGCTTGGCCGCTCCTAGCTCTCTTTTGCACTCCAACACAAAAGAGAGAAGAACAGAAAGGAAAACCGGATTAAGGGACAAAGTCGGACCCTATAGTTTTGAAGACTTGCTAATATTTATTGGATATGGAAAGTATCACTGAAAATTCGTTTCGTTAAACGAGCGAAAGCTCCAATTTGCTTTCAGACTTCAAAAGTTCATTGAACTTAAACAAATTTTGATACTCTAATAAAAATGCAAATGCCAAAGCTCCAATTTGCTTTGAGACTTCAAAAGTTCATTGAATTTAAACAAATTTTGATACTCTAATAAAATGCAAATGCCGATCATGAGATCCGAACACTAACACTCAGTTTGTGAAAACAGTGAGACCACATTACTCGTGAGTGAACTCTGATTGCCCACCAAATGCTAAATTGATCACTACAGTGCATTCTCTCTTGAGCGGCCAAGCACGGCAAGTTTTTTCCGTTTTTTAAATTGAAATTTTCGCTTATCTTGTCATTTTGCTTCACTCCAAAGAAGCCATGTTGAAGGTTGCATTTGAATTCGTCTATAATAATTACCATTTCAAACTCCTTCATTTAAAGGCATTTTACGAGGTTGCCTTGTCGTTCAATGATATCATCTCTTTTAGAGGATGAATTGGAAAGGGGTGTTTTTGGTAAAGCCTGGAGTATCTTGAAACTGACCACACCGTCTTCCCTTTTTTCCGTGTGGTGTTTTCTCTCGAGGTTTTGGAAGAAGAGTCTCCCTCGCACTCACGGCATCAAATTTTAGTTCTGCAAAGATTCGTCAAAAATAATTGGTGAAAAAGTGAAGAGCTTTTTGAGTTGACGTTCCGATGATATCACACCGTTGAGATGATGCATTGGAACAATTTTTTGCATGGAACATAAGATACACTCAAAAGAAACAATACTGAACCGAATTTCCTTTCATTATTAAAAAATAGAAAGGGAGAAAATTAATTGGTTTGTTGCGGTGGTCTCGTTCATATTACCCACTTATAAATGGAACTGCAACTGTCAGTCGATTAAGGCACTTTACTGCAGAAGGTGAGGATAGGAGCAACTATCAGGGGAATGGAGGAGGTTGCTCAAAATAAAATATAAATAATTATTAACGTAAAAAAAAAAAAAAAAAAAAAAGTGCATTTGCTTGAGCACTGGAAGAGAGGTGTAAAAATAAATGTTAAGTTTTTCTTCTCAAAACTCCTGAAATTTTCACCAAAAAGCTTTTTCACAAAAAAAAGTAGTCGAGCGGCCCAGTCAGAAAACGGCGTTCAATTTTGCTTCTTGGCAGGTTATTATTCTCTTTCGGCGTTCAAAGGTACTGATATGTTTCATTGAACGCCCAGTCAAAATTCTTTCTCCCCTCCCCCCTCTCGGTTCCTCCCCGCTCTTCCCTCTAGAACTTGGTACAAGTAGTGCAGTTTCTTTGAAAGAAAGTAATTCTCTTTCGGCGTACAAAGGTACTGATATATTTCATTGAACGCCCAGTCATGAATTTTCCCCCTCCCTCTCTTTCTCTCTCTCGACCCCTCCACCCCCTTTTTTATTTGGTGCTTCGTAAAAGACTCTACGCTGCATGTAAAATTGCATTCGCTCTCCAAGTATAAAAGCGAAAGAAAAAAAGTAAGTCAAAAACTAACTAAAATAAAAATAAAAATTTCAAAATTACAGGAGGGGAAAAAAACTGGGCCGGTTGTTTTGTATTACCTGTCCGTAAAGGAAGAACCCTCACCTCTCTCCTTTCCCTTTCACTCCTTTCCTTTGAATCTTTCACTCCTCTCTCTCCCTCCCGCTTTCAGTCTCACACTGTTCTTTTATCCTGGGACCAAATCTTGTTAAATCCCGAGCGTTGCGACTTGCGTGCACTTGCGCGCGGTTTCGACCAATCAGAGAGCTCGGGACCTAACAAGATTTGGTCCCTGACCGATACATTTGCCCCTTGTGGCAACATTTATTTTATTTATTACTGGCAACATTTATTACTCGGACCAGTTTTAAACCGTCTGCGGAGTTTTTGAAGTGCCTTCATTTGAGAAAGTATGCAATTTTAGATGCAGCGTAGAAATTTCTGTAAAAATCACCGCAGTTAAAAAAGGTAGGGAAAGAAGACTGGTGGTTGGGGGGGAGGAGAAGAACAACCGGCCCAGTTTTTTTCCCCTCCTGTAATTTTGAAATTTTCATTTTTATTTTAGTTAGTTTTTTACTTACGTTTTTTCTTTCGCTTTTATACTTGGAGAGCGAATGCAACTTTACATGCAGCGTAGAATCTTTTACGAAGCACCAAATAAAAAGGGGATGGAGGGGTCGAGAGAGAGAAAGAGAGGGAGGGGGAAAATTCATGACAGGGCGTTCAATGAAATATATCAGTACCTTTGTACGCCGAAAGAGAATTACTTTCTTTCAAAGAAACTGCACTACTTGTACCAAGTTCTAGAGGGAAGAGCGGGGAGGAACCGAGAGGGGGGAGGGGAGAAAGAATTTTGACTGGGCGTTCAATGAAACATATCAGTACCTTTGAACGCCGAAAGAGAATAATAACCTGCCAAGAAGCAAAATTGAACGCCGTTTTCTGACTGGGCCGCTCGACTACTTTTTTTTTAAAAAAGTTTTTCGGTGAAAATTGTGCTATTCTGTAAATCTATGCATATGAAACATATGATAAGTATCGAAGCTCTATACATCGCGAAGCGATACAGCAACCTCGTCAAGCCATCATCAATCGAAGACTGTACAGTGCTGCCGTATTTAACATAAAATACTTATACAAATTTTTCACTAAGTCTGAAGTGCCTGGTATATTTCTCAACACATGTAGCAGCACTGTGACTATCCCATTGTGTATATCTACGTAAAAATATGGATAAAAAGTCGAAGCTATACATCGATATCATGAAGTCACTATTAAAATGCGTCTACCCGAACGGTTCCTTCCGCTAGTAAAACATATGATGAAAATCGCCATGGTAACGCCAAATCGTGCGATCGAATTAAAAAAAAAAAATTGTCAGAGCATCACGTTTCTCGCTCACACGCGTACAAAATCGTATGCTCTTCTGCACGTATGCATTTAAAAAAGGACGACAAAATCTCGCTTCTCTCTCCCACCCTCACAAAACGAACTGATTCGCATCCTTTTCGCACTCGCACAACTTTTTGAGAGAAAAGTTTTTAGCATTTTAAAAAGGGACGCGGGGCCCGTACGAAAAAACTTATATTTTTCCCGAAGCATTGGAGCCGAGCACGACCGATCGGAACCAGGCCCCTCCCGAACGGTGCAACGGTTCTCCGGGAATTTAGCTTCATTCTTACAAATATAATATAGGAGGATTTGCTCATATTCCCAAATTTTGTGCTCAATCGCACCTATATTACCTCTTGAAATGGTTTTATTGGTTGTTTTTGGTGACACAGAGAGGAAAATATTGAAGTTTATTGATAGTAGATAGTGTGTACAAAGTTTTATCAAAATTCATGGAGCCATTATTGATTGACTCCAAGTTTTAAGATTGATTTCTCACGATAATTCTATTTGTTGGGTCGAGCGCGCTTATTTTGATTTTTTAATCAGTTTTGAGGAATGAATATAGGAACTATAAGTGGTTTATTCTATAGTAGGCTGAAAATAGATTTTTTTTGCCAACTTTCATCAAAATTTATTGAGCCAAACTTGAATTATTCCATTTTAATTCATTTTTATCCATTTTACCATTGATTTTAATGAAAATCATTTTTTCCCCATAACTACCCTAAAAGTCAAAATTTCAAAAAAACAAAAAAAGTGCCTCTGGGGAATCTAAAAAGCAACAACTGTGTAAAATCTGGATGCATAAGGATCAATGGTTCAAAAGTTATGCCTAGGTACGGAGTGACGGACAGCCGGACTGACGGACAGACGCCACAGAATTTTTTTACCTAAATCTCTCTAAGTCAGAGAGGGTTAAGAAATATGAAAATATGATGGAAGGATGTTCTTATGGATGGTATTAGACATGATGAGAGGCCATTACTTTGACTAAATCATGATTGACTTTGTCGTGAGAGGCCAACTATCGTAACAAAATACCTTGAAAATCTCTGCGCCATCACAACACTTTCTCAATTTTTCTAATTTCATTAGAGTGAGAAAGTAAAAATACAATCACATCTCCGTCGGACGTCCGAGAACAAGTTAATGTCCTTCCTCCGATGGGTAAAATGTCCTTGGACGTATATTGGTCTTAATATTTTCGTGAAATTTGTTAGATGCTCCATTCCACGTCCCATGACTTGTGTTAAAAGATTCGATCTGGGTGTAGTGTCCGAAATACGTCCCGCGAACCTCGAAATTATAATAGAAAAACAGATAGAAGCACATGATGTCCGCTGGACGTCCGAAAAAAGGTCGATTTCATTCCTCCGAAGGATAAAATGTCCTTGGACGTACTTTGGACATCGCATTTTGACTGTCTTTGTTGGATGTTCTATTGGACGTCCCACGACAATTTTCAACGCATTTTCAGAGAGAAATGGTTCGCTGACACATTTTTCATCAAAAATAAACGCGCTTACATATTTGTCATCAAATTGTGATGGGCGATCCCACTTTTCAGCAAAAGTGTAGGTAAGCGGTAACTCAATCTAATCCATTTTCTCAAATTCTGATTATAAGCGCCAAAAATATTTTTGGCTCAAATTAGCACGCTCACCTCAGAATCAGTAAAAACCGATGCGCTGTCATAATTTTTAGAAGAAATTGATGAGATCACACAATTTTCAGAAAGACATGACGCTTTGATCCATTTTGCAGCAAAAATAAGCGCGCTAACTTAATTTTCACCAAATTGTGGTGCGCAACTTCAATTTTCAGCAAAAGTATGAGCGCTAGCTCAATTTCCCCATTTTCTCCCATTCTGTCTTGTTTTATTTTTTTTATAACGCTTGAAAATACGTTTGCTCAAAACTGTGCGCTCACTCAAGTTTCAGTCAAAAACAGCACGTACGCTGACATAATTTTCAGGAGAAATTGACTCGCTAACACAATTTTCAGAAAGAAATGGAGCACTGACTCATGTTTCAGCATAAAAGACGCTAACTTACTTCGAACCAAATTGTGAGGCGCAAACTCAATTTACTACAAAAGTCGAAGCGCTAAACTCTGAGGCATGGCTGATCAACCTCAAAACACCTAATCAGTCTCTAATTCTGATCATTAGCGTTAAAAATATTTAAATATTAAAAGTGAACACTGCACAGTCATCAGTTCAACCAAAGATAAATGAGAATTCTGAGCATTGAGATAGTGAAGGTTCAGAGTTCTGGCTGCTGGGACTCTCCGTTTTGCGTTTGACCAAACGCTATAATTAATTATAATAATTACATTTACATGCAAAAAAACAAACATTCAGAACGGCAAATGATTGGTTCACTGGATCACCTAGAATAAATACCGGGAAAATTTGAAATCATCACTAATCAGAAAGTGAGGTTAGTAAAAATTTTTGAAGTAGAATAACTTTAAGAAAACGTGAATCAATGAACATCTAATTACTTCCAACACACTCGAAATTCAGTCGTGATTGGGAAACATTAACTTTTCAAATGAAATTGGCATTAAAAAAAAACAGGAAACAACCTAAAAATCACGACATCAAAAAAACTCATTTTGCCATTTGACCACAAGGGGGCGTAGTATACTCTATTGAGTAGCAGACCGATTTCAATAGGCGCACGTAGTACCTACAGTGCGCCTAAAATTGAGTGTTTTTATTGAAAAAAATTACAAGATCTCACTGATGTGTGGCCGATCAGCAAGCACAGCTTACAGGTTGAAACATGCACAGTACTCAGTACTTGCGACTTTTCTGTTTGACTTTTCTGTTCTGTTTCACGCGTGTGCGCAGAGAGAACTTCCGCATTTTTTTCGCGATGAATGCCGAGGAAAAAAAAGAGCAACGTCACGTTATTCATTATTGTTTTTTTCGTGGTTTATCAATGAGAGACGCTTTTAAAGAAATGAAAGAAGTGTATAAAGACAACTGTTTAGACCGATACTAAGACAACGACCATAAGTCGTTGGTTTAAACCTTTTCTGAGGGCCGGAAATCCGGTTTGAAAAAACGATTCTTCAGAAGTGGACGGAAAGGCTGAGGCTTTGCGTGAAACATGATGGACAGTACTTCGAAAAAATTAAGAAAGGCGAGTCATCCGATGAAGACAACTAACTCCAGTCAAGTTTAGTAAGATCTTGCAATTTCTTACAATAAAAACACTCAATTTTTTCATTTTAATTTTGTTTTGTTTGTTTTTTTTCTTGGAAAAAATAGCTGAAAATCCTGGAAGGGTAGTTTCAACATGCCATTTTCAAGACCCTGTACATCAGTCAATTTTTAAGCTACAGAGCTCTACTTGTTTTATTGACCATTACAAGGGCTTTAAGCTCACACAAACCGCTTTTTGATAACTGCTTTCGTTCTCCCATGAAACCCGAATGTGCATTATTTTTTGAACGGCCTGTGTATACACACTTAAACAAAATAAGTGCTCAGTATTTGAACACAGAAAGTAAAACCGCGGGAAATTTTGAGATGCAAACCAATTTCTGACATGATGACGAAAAGCAATGGCTTCGTCAGTGACAAAATACAAACACGCTAAATTGGTACGTAATATTTGAGCACATAGAAATGTAAAACACAGGAAACCTCAACGCATTCTCTTCTTCTTGATACACGGAAAAGGTATATCTTCCCTCTCGAAGACTTTTTTTTTTTTTTGAAAAAAAAAAAATAATTACTCAAAATTTACGAATTAATATGTGGAGCAAACCCAAAGAGTGTGGAGGCCTTTACGTCAGTGACAGCACATTATTGTAACAGCTGAACAGGAATAGCAAAACAGTCAAATCAGGTTACCTACGTGTAAAATAGGGACAATTATTTTTGCCTTTTCTTCCCCCTGCAGAAATTTTAACGGATATACCTGAACAATTTTACGTTGCGAAAACGGCATGAAAGGAGTTTGAGAATTTCCTCAAATATTGACAGATTTTTCAATTACGAAATCGATCAAATTACACCTAAATAAACAAAACTGTTATCTTCCAAATAGTCCGGTGAATTCAGTTTTGAGGGAAGGATGTAATTAAACCCCAAGCACGGTTGTAATCAAATCAACAGTCATTGAATTTTGCCAGTATGCTCCCAAAAATGTAAAATTTACGGCGAGATGAAAACTTACGCAGAGATTAAAGTACCTCGGTGCGCGCCGATAACATATGTTAAAACAAACGGGAGTCAATTTCAATTAAAATCAGTTTAAATTAATCACAAATACGCCGTGAAAACAATGCGCGCAGTTAAGAAAACGCACTCGAAAAAAGTCCGGCGAAATCAGTTGTGAGGGGAGGAGGAGATTTTTCAATTACGAAATCGAAATAATTACACCTAAAAAAAAAATGTTAGCTACCAAAACGTCCGGTTAATTAAGTTTTTCAATTAAAATCAGTTTGAATTCATCACAAGTACACCGTGAAAACAATGCGCGCAGTTAAGAAAACGCACTCGAAAAAAGTCCGGCGAAATCAGTTGTGAGGGGAGGAGGATATTTTTCAATTACGAAATCGATATAATTATACCTAAAAAAAAAAATGTTAGCTACCAAAAAGTCCGGTGAATTTAGTTTTGAGGGAAGGAGGTAATTAACCCTCAAGCACGGTTCAAATCAAAAGAACAGTCTTTGAATTTCGCGAGTATGCTCCCAAAAGTACAAAATTTACGTAGACATTGGAGTACCTAGGTGCGCACCGATTCTAACACATGTTTTCAAACTAACGTTAAAATCAATTAAAATAACCACAAACACACCGTGAGAACGATGCGCGTAGTTAAAAAACTCACTCGATAACTAATAGCGACCGACGGTCTATCGATTAGAGGTAATTCATCAACTAAGAAGCTCAGTGCTTCGACACATTCGACCCAACGTTACTCCAGGGCTGAAGTTCTGGTTCTGAGGAATCAGAGTTTACAGGAGGGGTCGTGAACCCCGAGATACATTGCATCTTATTTGTAAACTCGGTTCTAATTGGGCGCAAAACTATTGGGCGACTCGCCCAAAATTTTGGTACTTTTGGGCGAGAAACAGCAGGTCTTTTGGGCGAGGGAAAAAGTAAGCCAAAGTAGGGAAAGGTGAATATTCGGGTGGTCTTTTGGGCGAGTGAAAAATCATAAATAAACTCAGTGCTTTCGAACGCGGATGGTTGATCTTCATTCAATGATTCAAGTCGTATAATTTTACTCGGTTTCTAATTCACGCACTCTGTTGTTTTTCTTTTTACGCGAACTTTTACTTGTTGTTTTTGCACATCAGCATCCGAATAAGATTCGTGATTGTGCACTCGATTATTAGTCTCAATAACACGTTGCGCGGTATCAACTACGACCCTAACGGGACATTTTTTGTTTCCACAACGACATCTTGCGTCTCCGTTTTTCAATTTATTTGACTCCGTTAAATAAAAATTATCAATAACGATGCTCGTTTTTCCACGAAAAGTCAAAAATGTTGACGTAGTTTGTATCAAGTAAACTCGTGGCGGCCAAGATCCAAAAACTTCTCCAAACCTCTCCCTTTTACTACCTTCCTCTTTCCTTCCTTGATCTCCTCTCTTTAAAAACTTTTCTTTCAAAATCCGTTATTTTAACCTTATCTGTGAGATGCATGATTGTGCATGAGGTCTCTCAGATTCTACTTACAAACTAGCTGATATCAAAGCAACCAATTCCCCTCCCCTCCCCTCTCCCCTCCCTTTCTACTCCTGTGTTTCTTCTAGCCCCTTACTATTTTTTGTACCTACCGCACTTTTCTTCTGCTTCTCCTTCTACTCCACCCTCTCTATAGTTCACCCCCACCAAAAAGAAAAACAAATTTAAAAAAAGTCAGAAAAATAACTTGGCGTTGACCAGCCAACTTTGAGTTTACTAACACCATATTAGCTTTTGCGGGTCAACGCCAAGTTATTTTTCTGACTTTTTAAGCGTGCCGTATATATACGGTACGCTTTTTGTTTTCATTTTCATATCTAATATATAGGTTGCATGCTTTGCTTATGGCAAAACCTTGGCGGGAAAGGTTTGAAAAATTAAAAACGTGTTTTCATAAAACTGGTTTCATTAATTGTTAATTTATTGCTGCAATCCAGGAGGTCTCGGCGTCTATTTTCTTAAAATTGTAAAAGTTTTGGTATTCCTGTTAATTTCAATAAGTTATTAAGCGTCAAAGTCGAATTCCTTTGAACGAGAATTCCATACAGGTCCAGCAACCTAAGTCATTTGTGCCAACCTATGAGTCAAAATTCAAAGGCAGGAGGGGGGTGGAAACATCTCCCGCAGGAACCCTCTTTGCCCCTCGCCTTTGGGCTCCACCGGTCACAAGATTTCTTCACGGTGCATTAAGCGGTCGTAAATGTGTCAAAATCTGTTTGACGAGGGTTTCGGAAAGAAGTGACGGCGAGGTATTGATAAAGAGCGGGCGGGGAATAGAAAAGAGAGGGACTCGTTCATATCCTTAGGTAGACCTGTTTAGTGATGACGTCACGATCAGAATTGGCTCCACCAAACAAATGCTCTATCTCTCACTCTCGTTGATTTACCTATAAGAAATCAGATCCAAATTTTCGAACGCAAATTCATGCTAGTTAAAGAACAGTTTTCTCAAATTTTATTGCACCATTAGATTCCACGTATTTTAAAGTATCTGTTCACTCTAACATAATTCCTAAAAGATCACAAGCGAATTTACAATCAAGCGAATTTACAATCACAGTTATACCGAAAGGTGTTCTACGTTTTGTCCTCGTCTTACTCACGGTCTCTTATGGGAGTATCACCGCCATGACACTCAATCATTCTAACTTCTCTTCGTATCGAAGCTATTTCTCGAGGTATAGCACATGTCGTGATGGTGCTGATGAGCCTATATCCTAGAATTTTGTGCTCATAAGAAACTGTGAGTGTGACAAGGACAAAACATAGGACTTTCTTCGATATAACTGTGATTGTGCATTGATGCGCGATGTTTCAAAAAGTTTGTAATACAGCGGGCTCATATTTTATCACTGAGAAAAAAGTGGGTGTTAAAACTGTAAGAATAGAGCCATAGATGATTTCGCCTTATTTCAATCATGAAACCTATCGTTGCTATAGTCAGCGCGCTTGAATCTACACGAATTCCGATTGTCTCTATGGAATTTCGATTATTTCTATGGGAAAAAAAGCGCGGGAATATATATCCTATCGGAAAATTCATTGAAACAATCGGAAATTTTTATAAGGGACGTGGAACCCAATGGTGTGATAAACACAACTGGTGCAAAGAACATGTTGTTTACTAGCACTTGTATTTGAAAATTTGGATCGTGTTTCATATGGGTAAACCCACGAGAGCGCGAGTGAGGCGGAGCCTTTTTTTGGAACCAATTTTTTTCATGACGTCTCACTAAACAGGTCTTGGTCATTGGAAACATTTGAAATTCTGGGGGGTCGGCAAATTGAAAACCCCTTTATGAGCGTCTATGCAATCAAGGGATTTTTGAGGAAATTTTGGGCGTTTTGTTGCGAAAAAAAAGGTTTTTAAAATCCAGAACAAAGGGACGGGGGTAAAATTCGCATTAATAGCTCTAAAAAGTGAGAGGGGCTGTCACGTGTCTTCCACCCCTGGACAGCCTCCTTGCTGCGGCTATGGAATTGACTCTGGAATAACTTATTTACCTATCCTAAAAAGTTTCTCGCGTGTACAGTATTTTTTACTGGAAGCTTCTTCAAATTTTGGAAATTATAGGTCCACTTTGCTTCTCCAACACGAAAAATGATATCGACCGATGGCAACAGAAAAAAAATAATATTACAATGAGTTGAAATGAATAATGGCTTAGTTTTGACTGTAAACTTTCGATACTTTTCAACAAAATAAATGGGGGAGGGGGAATGGGTCTGTTGCAGACTTTTGCTCCAGCGCTATAGAGTGTTCTGTATCATGTAAAATCGCGTGAAAAGTCCATTGGTGGCATCAGAAAGTCATGAAATGCGATAATAAACTCACAAGAGACGTTTAATGAACTCCAAGTTGGCGGTAAAATATCGAGCAACCTGTATGTATGCACCACGAACATCCAAGGATAGCCAACCTTACAATATCGATCACACCCAATCACTATGTAAATAAAACACGTAACCTCTGACGCTTTGAGGTTGTCAACGTTGGCAATTGTTGGATGTTAAAGGTGCATGCATACGGACTGCTCGATACTTTACCGCCATCTTGCATTTCATTAAACATCTCTTGTGAGTTTATTATCGCATTTCAAGACTTTCTGATGCCACCCATGGACTTTTCACGCGATTTTACCTACGATGAAACACTATTTATCGTTGTAGCAAAAGTTTGTAACAGACCTATTAAAATCCACAAACGCCTTAAACCTCCACACCTACTAATCTATACCCCTAGAATGCTTGACGTGTAAAGGGCACCTGAAATGGTTAGTTCTGTATATTAAAGGATTATTTTTTCATGAATTCGCAAGTGTTCCATTTATGTATCTTACATATCTACATCGTGACAATCGCAATAAGTGCTGACAGCACCTAAAATGGAAAAAAAGAAGAAAAAAAAAACTGTTTATTATTTAGAATCACGGCTTTTCCGAAAATGACGCTTTTTGACTTCAAAAGAACGCAACCTCATTTTTGATCCCTGAACAAGCCGTTTAAAAGGTGGAGGGATTTAGAAATATCTATTGTCTATACTTTATGACCTTAAAACCCCAAAACCCCATGAGTTTAAGGAAAAACCGCCGTCAAGTCTTAACACTAATTGTTTTCACCCAAAAAAAAAAAAAAAAAAATTAAAAAGGCAATTTTTCATCGCTGAAATACTTATGATATCTGTTGCGGTCAAGTCTCTGGTGCATTTTGATTTTACCTCTTAAAATCGAGGTGCCCATTCAATTTCTCGCCAAAATAAGGATGATATCAACACAGCGATCAAGTCACTTTAGGTGCGTGTTGTCTCCTAAAATTAGCCTGACACATATGTACAGCTAAAATCCCTTCAATAATATCGATGCAACTGCACCAGCTTTACTTACTTTTGAGTACTTGCCGCATGTATTGACTTTGATTAGCGGCCAATTAGGCTTGCTAAAAAGAATACTGCTTCTGGCACCAGTTCACGCCGATATTTTATAGGGCAGACGAGGTTCATGGCTCCTTTGACTCCGGGTGTTTTGGCCGAGAAAATTTTCTACAAAAATTTTTTAAGAAAAAAAAAGACTTGAGCCGGCATTTTTTTACTCCCATTTTCTTGAACCGCTGGTCGGAGGTTGAAATTGACACTATATTGGGGCATACAATTGAATGAGGATTTACAAGAGCTAATACCTTTGGAAATGCCCACTTATCAGATGTCTCCTCTTTCTATCCACGGTGAATTTTTTATGTAAAGGGCTCAAAGCTTAGTAAGGAACATATTTTGAGTCATAGATGAGCTCATCTTTAAAACTATTCACCATCAGTGGTTTTGAAAGTTAAAACTTAGGAAAAGAAGAAAAATACGTTCTTTTTTAGGAGACCGTTTATTTCTTATTCTTTTCTGATTTTTATTGGTCAGCTGGGAAATTATGTTTTACTTTTTGAATGGAGCAGGTGAATGAAACAATCCACGAAAGAGGATACTTTCTACAAGGCAGCAAAAAAATGCCGGCTCAAGTCTTTTTTTTTTTCTTAAAAAATTTTTGTAGAAAATTTTCTCGGCCAAAACACCCGGAGTCAAAGGAGCCATGAACCTCGTCTGCCCTATAAAATATCGGCGTGAACTGGTGCCAGAAGCAGTATTCTTTTTAGCAAGCCTAATTGGCCGCTAATCAAAGTCAATACATGCGGCAAGTACTCAAAAGTAAGTAAAGCTGGTGCAGTTGCATCGATATTATTGAAGGGATTTTAGCTGTACATATGTGTCAGGCTAATTTTAGGAGACAACACGCACCTAAAGTGACTTGATCGCTGTGTTGATATCATCCTTATTTTGGCGAGAAATTGAATGGGCACCTCGATTTTAAGAGGTAAAATCAAAATACACCAGAGACTTGACCGCAACAGATATCGTAAGTATTTCAGCGATGAAAAATTGCCTTTTTAATTTTTTTTTTTTTTTTTTTGGGTGAAAACAATTAATGTTAAGACTTGACGGCGGTTTTTCCTTAAACCCATGGGGTTTTGGGTTTTTAAGGTCATATCAAAGATTTTTCTGATATCACGCCATGATTTTTGAAGAGGATTTAGATCCATGTGGACCTTGATGAGGCCTCGCCTCTGATCGATCGAGACACATCTAGCGGACAATGTATGGTGTATCCAGGGACCAACATTTTTGGTCTCCATACGAAAAAGCAAGATTGCAATTTGACCGCCCTTCAAAATTGTGAAATTGAAGACTGTTTTATATGCTTGTACCCACTGATTTTGCCGCCTTTGGGAATACATTGCTAGAGATAACCCTTTTTTTTCATTTTTTGCTTGTTCATCCTAATATTGCTGCTCGAGGAAAGGGAACACCCCCCCCCCCCCCCCCTCTTGGCGCACCACTGCAACCAGTGGCGTAATCTTAGGGGAGGCATCGCCTTTTTGTCCCTCCAATATTTGAGAAGGGGGGGGCAAAGTATCATTTCCCCCCTCCCCCCAATAATTTGATGAAAAAGAGGAGGGAGAAAAGAAAAGACGAAAAAATACGCAAAAATAAAGAAAGAAAGGAATAATTACAGGAACCAAGAAGCAAAAAATGGCAAGAATAAGTGACTCTATTTTACCCTGCGATACTGCGCCTGAAGTAAATCTAAAGTGAAAACATCCTCTGTTGTCAATGAAATAAAGAGAATATACATTGAGTCTACTAACTTCTGTTCTGTGGGTTGGTTATTTTTGAAAGATTCAATTGCTTAAAATATAGTCTAAGAGAACCTTAATGTTCAAATTTTTCCGGGGGAATACCCCCTGATCCCCTATTACTGGAAAGTCCCCCCTCAGATTCCCTAAAGTATTGGACTGTATTTGCTACCCTCTCCCCTCAAAAATAATCTCTTTTACGCCACTGAGCGGAACATTACACTGAAAAAAAAAACCGAATGTAATATTATCATCCAGCGTAATGGACCGATTTCTGGTAATATAACCAGAATTATCGTGTTACAGTGGTAAGGCGTAGTAATATTGCTGTAGCTCCTGTCATATTACCAGAAGTTCTGATAGTCATTTACCAGAATGGATGGTAGCTCCTCAGTTTGGTTAAATAATTAGATGAGTGATTCAATAACAAGCCTAGGATAATAATATTATCACATATTCAGTTAACAAACTGCACGTAATGATATTACCAGAAAGCTAACTTTAATACCAGAATGACTATGATCCGAATCATAAAGCTACTATCCGTGCCACAAATTCAAAACACCGAATAATTTTCGTACTATACATCGTACCACCATAAAATGATGCCGTATCGTACGAGAGAAGTACTTCAAATTCCGAAAGTCCAAGATGGCGGCGGTATGCTTATCCCAGTTTTCAACGGATTTGCACCAAACTTGATACTCGGAGATATTTTCACTCGAGGAAACCGAATCTGCCATCTACTATTTATTTAAATTTTGAAAATCAAAGATGGCGGCGATGTGCATATCACGTCCAACTTGCCAAGTTTTCAACGGATTTACATGAAATTTGGTTATCAGAGGTGTATTCACGCGAGAAAACCAAATCTGCATTTATTTTTCAAATTTCGTAAATCCAAGATGGCGGCGATATGCTTATCACGACTAACTTGCCTACTATTCGACGGATTCGCACGAAATTTGATACTGGGAGATATTTTCACGCAAGGAAGCCGAATCTGCCATATTTTATTTAAATTTATAAAAAATCCAAGATGGCGGCGATATGCAAATCATGTTTAATATGCCTAGTTATCAACGGATTTTCATGATATTTGGTATCCGAGGGTATGTTTACGTAAGAAAACTGAATCTGCTACCTTTTTCTCAAGTGTCAAAAATCCAAAATGGCGGTGATATCCTTATCATGATTAACTTGCTAAGTTTTCAACGGATTTACATGAAATTTGGTTGCCGGGGGTATTTTTACGCTAGAAACCCGAATCTGCGTCCATTTTTCAAATTTCAAAATCTATTATGGCGGCGATATGCATATAGTCGCAGCATCACTTAAAATTGTCCAAATTGAACGAACGAACTTTGGGTAGAAAATAATCTACACCGTAAGCACTCTGCGATGGGCTTGGCGCCGATACCCAAAATTTGATTTAAATTTGACTTTTAGGCCTAATAAAAAATTCGAAAATTTTGGATGATTTTGAACCCCAGTTTCGGGTATCGGCGCCAAGCCCATCGTAAAGTGCTTGCTGTGTAGATTATTTTTTTACCCCAAGTTTGTTAAATTTGGACAATATGAAGTGACGCTGCGATTATATGCATATCACCGCCATATTGGATTTTGAATTTTGAAAAATGGATGCAGATTCGGGTTTCTCGCGAGAAAACACCCCCGGAAACCAAATTTCATGTAAATCCGTTGAAATCTAGGCAAGTTAGACGTGATAAGCACGTCGCCGCCATCTTTGATTTTCAAAATTTAAATAGTAGATGGCCGATTCGACTTTCTCGTGTGAAAATACCACTGGATGCTAAATTCTTTGTAAATCCGTTGAAAACTAAGCAAGTTAGTCATGATGAGGATATCACCGCCATTTTGGATTTTTGACATTTGAAAAAAAGGTAGCAGATTCAGTTTTCTTACGTAAATATACCCTCGGATACCAAATATCATGAAAATCCGTTGATAACTAGGCATGTTAGACATGATATGCATATCGCCGCCATCTTGGATTTTCTAAATTTAAATAACAGATGGCAGATTTGGCTTCCTCGTGTGGAAATATCTTCCAATATCAAATTTCGTGCAAATCCGTTGAAAAGTAGGCAAGTTAGTCATGATAAGCATATCGCCGCCATCTTGGATTTTCGAAATTTGAAAAATGGATAGCAGAATCGGACTCCTCGACCAATTTTACTCGGGACTACCAATTTTCACGCTGATCGGACTACAACCGACCATATTTTCCAAAATGAACGTCCGCAAACTTATATACTTGAAATTCGTCGAGATTCCTCAATTGTTAGGGCAGCGTAATGGTTAGGACGCTAGGCTAGGAATTGATAGGTCGCGGGTTCGATTCCGGTCGAGGTGACAAACTTTGTCTCGAAATTGAGAGAGACAGACGCACGGTTCTCACCGAAAATTTAAATTAAAATTTTTATCGATTTTATTCTTCCCAAACCCCCCCCCCCTCCCTCCATCCCGACTCCACCGCCCCTTTCACTTCCAACTCCCCCTCCCAGAGGTAACGTAGCATTATGATGTACTATAATTACTAGTCATTTTGGAGGATGGTTATTTAATGATAAATTCTGGTGGAAACACAACTAGAATTGGATGGTAATCCTACCAGACTGTCCCTGGTTCACATACAGTGAGCCATTCTGGTAATTTTCTGGTAATTTAACCAGAATCTAGTAATATTATCATCTCTTTTTTTTCAGTGTACATTTACTGCAGTTTCAAATTTCCTGAAGACTTCTAACCTTGAGGAATAGTTTTCCAAAGCCTAGAAATATCAGCTTCATCAATAAGCTAAAAGTCTAAACTAAAAACTTCCCTTTTTGCCTGAGAAATGAAGAAAATAAACGTAACATCTATTTTAATTTTTTTTTAAATTTGGTGGCATTTTTATGCGATAACATTGCTTAAAATATCGTCTGAGAGAGCCTGAATTTTCTAATTTGTCCGCGGGTCCTCCCCACTGGGGGTGTCCCCCAAACCCCCCCCCATCTTGTGCATCTCTCAAAAGTTGGTTTGCCCCCCCCCCAATAAAAATCCCAAGTTTACGCCACTGACTGCAACGCCCCCAAGTTGCCTCAAAAGCACGTCCTGGAATACCTCACTGTACCATAATTGTGAGGCAGGTAAAATGGACAACATTAAAAACTCTACAAGAGTGAAGCGTGTACACTGTACAGTCAACGAACACACCACTACAGTACAGTGACTAGATAAACTACAGTGTGGTCATTTTGGTCGTGTTGCTGAATTGTTTACGCACCCAAGCGCCCCAAGCGGCCTCGTCCGCTCATATAAGAACGCCTGCAAAATACCTGATTTTCAAAAAATAAGAACGATCGGATGTGAGCGGAGAAGAGGTCAGAGAATATAAACAAACTGGCCGCTGACGGCCGAGACGAAAGGCTCCCCTACATTCAGTGATTATGGCAAAATAAGGGCTAAAAATGGAGTTTAAAGCTCAGTTTCTAACACATGTCTATCAATGTTTTCTCATGTTATTGACAATTTTTGATGTGCACATTAATAATTTTTTTTTATTATTTTTTTTTTTTTTTTTTTTTATCCTAAACCGGTAAATCATGACACTATTGTCAAAATTTATAGTAAGAAATAAATGTGTAAAGAGTCAAAAGTAAGAAGGAAATAATAAAAAAGGCACGACTGAAAGTGCAAAATAGATAGCTCGACCGGGATTTGAACCCGGGTCGCGGCAGCGTGAGGCGAGCGCTGTTGTACTGCGCTACGACCGGCTCTTATTGATGACGGCCGCTTTCATAGTAAATATAGGGACGATGCGCGTTCGCCTCGCTCAATCCCAAGCGGACTCGGAGTGGCTGGAATCGGCGCGGCGCGGCGGAGAGCTGAGAGACGGTTACTTTTCGTCTTTCAACTAAAGTTTCAGCCTAATGCTTGAATGAAATGGATTGAAACTTATGAAAGTATCATCACCAAAGCATTCTGAATCCGTCTATATTAGGTTATGTGGGGTTTTTCTTTGGCGTTTAACCGCTAGGTTGAGTAGTTAGGATGAAAACGTGATGATTTGATGGTCATGGCCGTTTTTGACTTTTGATCGCAGTTTTTTTAAGATTTGAAATTTACAAGGCCATCAATCCAAAAAAGGCCGACGTCATTCCTTAGATCGTTGAGGGCCCGTTCCAGCCATATAAGGGTTTATAGGGTTCTGAGGTCTCGTAAAGCCGGAAATCTACCGAACTCATGCCAAAACCCCGCTGAGGGCCATTTTCAAGATGTTTGTTGTAAGTATAAGGGGTCCGCGCTAGCTACCGTTCTGCATTAAGACTTGACGGTGGGGCTATCGCCCCTGTTAAGAATCAGTTAAAGATAGAAAAGATGAGAAGACACATCTTATATAATAAAAGGCGACCGCTGAGAATCGTCGAAAATCGCGTTTTACTATGATCTCGAGAACTAAAGCACGCGGGACCTCGAAATTTCGCGAACGGGTCCTGCGCCACCAAACTGTGTGCACACAGTGCTTCTTTTCCCCATTTTTTTTTTCATCCCTTCCCGAGGGTGGATTTTATCGCGGTGTTTTACCCCATTTTTGGCCCTATGGTATCTGAGACCTCGAAATTTTGGCCCCCGGTGCTGCTCGGTCCTCGAAAGCGATCCAGCTCATCCGGATCGACCCAACCCTAAAAGCAACCCCTCACGGGGGATCTACCCTTCGAGATGGGTTGTTTTGGATCGCGGAAACGGGGGTCGAAGACGTTGCCCAGGCGATCGACACTTCGCAAGAGGGTAGCCCCGGGCTCCGCGCGTGGACTTTTTCACTCGAATTCGCGCGCCGCGAATATCATCCCCCGCTAAGGGTGGTTTTCTGAAAGGGGTGTTTTTACCGATTATTTCGGGCACCGGATCACTTTGAGCGCCGAAATTTTCCGTGAGGATCGTGCTCCGGGCGGGGGTGTCCGTGAGACTTCGCTCACCCCCCCCCCCCCGATTCACATTCTACCCCCTGTTGGGGTGGGTTTTCTTATTGGGCGGAATCTTATATCGGATTCTACGGCTTCGCTGACGACTTAATACGACAACCGGAGTCACGATGATATGCTTTTCCGGTCCTCGAAAACGATCGCGCTCATCCGGACCGACCAGATCTTAAAAACAACCCCTCGCGTGCGATTTACCTTCCGGGATGGGTTGTTTTGGATCGCGGAACCGGTGGTCGGAGACGGTGTCCATGGTGATCGAGACTTCGCACGAGGGTGTAGCCTCGGACTCCGCGCGTGGAGGTTTCCACTCGAATTCGCGTGGCTCGAATATCATCCCCCGCTAAGGGTGGTTTTTTAGATGCATCGGTTTTACCGATTATTTCGGGCACGGGATCACTTGGGGTGGCGAAATTTTGATTGATGATCGTGCTCCGGTCGGGGGTGGTCGTGCGACTTCGCTCTTCGCCCCCGATTCTTTTTCTACCCCCTGTTAGGGTGGGTTTTCTCATCGGACGAATCTTATCTAGGAATCTACGACGTTGCTGACTACTTAATAACGCACCTGGAGTCACTCTGATATGCACGAATCGATCTTTGCACATCCGAACCTGTCCCATCGTTAAAACTACCCCTCGCGGGGGGTTCATTCCCGAAATCAGGTCGGTGGGCTTCTCGAAAAAAATCGGCGACAGCCGCATTGAAATTGAGTTCGTGCAGAACTCTTCAGTAGGCGTAGCAGAACGAATCCACGAGGAGCGCTTCAAATTTTGAACTACCCTTTATACTGGGGCTGTTTGATTCTCGCGGAGTGGCTTCGGAGCCTGGAAAGTGCGAAGGCCGAAAGTTCTGGTTTTTCGCGTGTTGTTTCTCCTAGACGATGCGGGTGGAGGTTTTTTTTTCAAGCGGTTTGAACATAGGCGGACCGTATCAGGGGTTAGGGGGAGCTGTAGTCCCCCCATTTTTTTTGGGTGGAGGGGCTAAAAATCGGGAAAAAGTCATCATTTGAGACTTGAAAAGAAAAAAAAAAAAAAAAAAAAGGGGGTCATCACTTTTTAGCCCCCCCCCAACTTTTTTTTTTGGTCACGGTCCGCCTATGGGTTTGAATAACATCCCCTCTTGAGGGGTAGTTTCATTTTTTAGGGGTTTTTGCCAACTTCTGGGACTTTAAGTTTCTCTAAGAGGAATATTTATGGATTCTTTTAGGAGTGCGCCGTGCGCAAAAATATTTCACTTACTAACGCAGGGAATATTCTGCGAGGGTAGGGATTCTTTTTTATTTGTCCTTCGCAGATTGATGGATACTCTCCTTAGCTCGGGTTCTGATGTATACGATAAATTGGAAATGCATGTTGCTTGGCAACGTCAATCATTACTCACATCTTAGCAATGATATTGTTACCAGTTCGAATGCCTTCCGATTACTTTATACATGTATCATGTATCATCAGCTGTTTTAGAGTTGCTCATAGGAATCAATGCAAAACATACAATTTTTAACCTTTCATTTTCTTTAAACGTGTAATTATGGCGCGTGGGAAGATCTAGAGTACCTATATAAGGAGAGTATAGCCGTCTGTGAATCCTGCGCTGATTGGCTGCGATATTTTAGGCGTTCAAGGAGCTCTTAGGGCCCAATTTCAAGATGGCCGACCGGGTCGATCGTGTAACCGTTGTAACCGTTGAACATTTTCTAGCGGCAAACGGTCATCAAACTCACCGTTCACCAACACCGTTTTCATCAACAATGTAACATAACCTCAAACAACACGACCTCCGCCATCTTGAAATTGGGCCCTAAGAGCTCTCATGATCGCAGATGGCCATACTCTCCCTATATAGGTACTCTAGGAAGATCAATCAGTCGCCGCAGCGTCACTTGCATTCTGCCAATGCTGCACTTTGTCCCTTTTAAGCTTAGGTATATGTATATGTTCGTATCCAAGGAGCATAGGCGAAACTAGGAATTTTTTCGGGGGGGGCTGAGTTCCAAGGGATCTTAGAGACACCTCAAGACCGCCCCCTCCAAGAGGGGTATACCATGACCCCTCACCCCCCCCCCAACTTTCTTAGGTGTATGATGTACTTACAGTTACAGTCGACGAATTAAATAATGTCAGATAACGTCCTGGATTTTGACTTTAGTAGGCCACATGCGATGCTTTTTACTGTGATAGGTATCGCAGGTAGTCTACTTGAACCAAAATATAAGGCGACATCTGACATTCTTTTGTCGACTGTAAGTACCTACATCATACACACCTAAGTTAAGATATTAAATAAATTGTACTCATATAGCTATTAGCTGGGGTGCGAAACAATTAGGCAATCACAAAATTAAATGATAAACATCATATACTGTAATATATTTGTTGTTGTTGTGGGTAAACGTTTTTTTGTTTCCAAAATTTTTGGGGGGGGGGGCTTAGCCCCCTCCAGCCCCCCCCCCCCCCCTATTTCCGCCTATGCCGAGGAGTGCACTATAAACATCCAAAAATTAGACCCATGGGCGGAGCCAGCAATTTGGCAACTGTGGATGCTTCCCATTTGAATGTATGAGGAAAAATCGATTGTTGAGGAGGACATGGCCCAATATCTAATCTATTGTTTCTCATACATTCAAATGGGTAGAATCCACAGCTGCCAAATTGCTGGCTTCGCCCATGATTCGACCTTCTACGCAAGTATAACGGTACGAAATAAAATGTTGCTAAAATGCACGCGACAAACTGCAATCAAAATGACATCAACGGAATGAAACATAAACTCGATACTAACCTTCGGCCAAAAAAAAAGCTAAACTACCTACAGCATTATTCGGCCAAATACGGAAACAAAAATGTCAATAAGTATTCCGGTGCAACTTTTAGAAATTACGGTTATCTTGGACTACGTACGATCATGAGTAAAATGTTGGTCCAACACAAAACGTTATATTACTCCTCACTTAAAACAATTTCCTTCTCCTCTACTAACGGAGAAGTAATAAAAGAAGTAAGTAAAATGTGTTGTGTACACAAAAAATCAGTGACATAGCGTGCAATTTGGGAACGTTCTACTCTGTCCAATTAAACGATTGTAAAAGATCGAATGAGGAAGTGTTCACCGAACAACCAGTAGATTGTTTTAGTAGAGTGATATACCGTATCGATTGCCGTCCGAGGGCCTCTGGCTCCACACAGACTCTGATTCAATGCATTTTCCCCATAAGCGGATTTTTGAACGGAAATTTAGACTATTAAATCACACAATTAATGCAACCTTTTTGCAATTATGAATTCTACGTCCTCGAAAATGCTTAATTTTGCCTGGTTCCACCCGTGAAACTGCCAAAATCAACAAGATATTACAGATTAAACGATGCGTTTGGAGGTTGAAATCACCCAAATGTTATTGTTGTTGTTGTGGAATTGGCGGGATTTCGGGCGATTCTAACCTACAAATGCAAAATTTAATCTGTATAATATCTTATTAATTTCGGCAGTTTTAGTCAAGGAACCAGGCATAATTAAGCTTTTTTAAGGACGTAGAATTCATAATCGCAAAAAGGTCGCATTAATTGTTTGATTTAATACCCTAAATTTCCGTTCAAAAGTTCGCTTATGGGGAAAATACATTGAACCAGAGTTTGTTTGGAGCCAGAGGCCCTCGGACAGCAATCGATACGGTATATCGCTCTACTAAAACAGTCTACAGGGTGGCGCAAATGTCCGTCCCCCCCTTTTTTTTTGAACGGCCGCAGATGAAAAATTGAAACTTTGGGGTCTTCCATAACTTTTTGAGAGCTTTCGCGTGAGGGGGTCAACATTTCCAAAATCACTCCCCTTAGGGGGGAAAGGCCCCCAACTCAAAATTTTCAAATGGCTACCCCTGTCTTGTGATAGCTAATTCAAAAGAACCTTAAATTCTAAGACTTTTGGCGCAAACTGGAGGTCAATATCGTTTTTTGTTTTCGATTTATTGAAGATCAAAGTTCGATTTGGACCCATTTTCAAAATATCATTACTCCTATGTAAAAAGTCGGAATTTAAAAAATCAGTAGTCTAAAATACTCTAAAAAGCAAGTACTTTCCTGAAAAAATACTGCTGTGGCATAAATGCATTCAAAACTTCATTTTACAGCCCCAAAAGCTGCTTACGTTTTTACGCTCCTAGGGGGACTGTCTCAAAAATTCCTAAAGACGGACCCTATCGAGTGATACGTCGATAAAACAGGCGTAAAAAAATGAGAATTTTGGCGCAAACCAAAGGTCAATAGCTTTTTTCGAATTCGAGATATCGATCTTTGAAAATCTACCTTTGACAATAAAAAAAGAAAATAAAAGGGGGAGAACGGACTTTTGCGCCACTCTGAGTACTCCGAACTTTTTCACAAATTTGAATAGAAGAGCTGCAACGTTGCTAAATTGCACGCTACACCACTGACAGGATCAAAAAAAAAAAAAAATTGGGAACAAAGCAGAAAAGAAAAGAGCAAAAGGAGGATTAAAAAAAACGAAAAAAAACAAACTTAAAAAAGCCATTGAAAACACCTCAAGAAAAAAGAAACAACAAAAAACGAGTAAAACAAAAAAAGAAACCACAGTACCCGTCGGTAGCCCGACGGGTAATATGCTAGTAATTAATGATTGGCAAAATATATTCGGATAAATGATATAACAATATAATACAAATGTGATACACGGCTAGCACGGTGCTCGGGACTATAGAGAGTAAGTATACAAGTCAACAGTTGAGCCTAACATGAAGAGCTCAGCTGACTCAATGCAGTGATGCCAAATTACACATATAACTTAACACGCCCCCTTAATTTGGGAGCACTTAAAATTCGTAAGAGTAACGTAATAAACTCATTCGAAATTACACATAAAAAAGAATTTGGTTCTTGAACTTTAAAGTATTCACGAAGAGCGCGTTTCAGTGCGCTAAGCTAATTTATCAATTTACTATTGGTTACAAACAAGTGAATGTCCAGTTCACACGTTCATTTCCAGACATAACTTTGGATTTACAATCAGCTAGTGGACAGTTAGCTGGTTGCAAATCCCAAGCTACATCAAAATATAAGAAGTGAAAAAAAAAATTTAGAAAAGAGCGCACCGAAATGACACGTTCAAGAAGTTATTATCTTATCGATCATACTATGAAAAATATCAACTGCATCAGATAATAAAATCATTTTAAAATGAGCACACACATAAAAACAACAAGTTTTCAACAACAGAAATACTTGACATTGAGCACATACATAAAGTGCAATAAGTTTTCTCCAGAGGAAAACGCTATACACTATTTCAAATACATACCAAAATACTAGACACATAAACGCTAGACAAAATTTTTAAAATACATACCGAAATACTAGACACCGGGCATAATTATTTTTTTTTTTTTTTTTTTTTTTTTTTTTTTTTTTTAATTTGATCACAGAATCACTTAACTGTTACTGACATTTCATGAGTTTTAAAATTAAATCACAGAATCACTTAACGGTAACTAACAAATACTAATTTACATGGCTTTAGAATTTTGAGGATTTTTTTTATCATTGTCAAAACACAATACATAAAAATTTGCTGACATTTCAATTAATGCTCGATGAGGTTAAATGACTTACGAAATTTTGAGAAATTCTGTTTCCCTAGGGATTTAGTAAGTATATCTGCTTCATTTTCGTCAGATGAGATTTTAATTACATTAATGAGACCATTATTTACACTCTCGTTAACAAAGTGATTGTGCACTTCAATATGTTTGGAGTTTTTGCTGAAGTTACCTTTGTTAGCTATTACTACCGCACCTAGGTTATCCTCGTAAATAGGAATAGGTTGTTTTAAAACAATATTAATCTCACTTAAGAGAGAAGAAAGAAATTTGAGTTCCGATGTAGCATCCGATAGAGCTAAATACTCAGCTTCCGTTGACGATTTAGTTACAGACTCTTGCTTGCGCGATTTCCATAAAATTGGATTCCCATACAGTTTGATGACATAACCAGTTGTTGATTTCCTGTCCACTGGGTCACCTGCCCAGTCTGCATCAACAAAGCAAGACAAAATATCCTGATTTGGAGAGGTATTAGCATTATAGATCAGGTTTAAATCAGAAGTTTTAAGCAAATATTTTAGGACACGCAAGGCGTACTTAAAATGTGTTTCATCACATGAATTTTGAAACCTAGAGAGATAATTTACTGCAAATGCTACATCGGGTCTTGTATTCATTGCTATGAACAATAAAGCGCCTATTAGGCTGCGATACAGAGTTTCATCTTTTACTGTGGCTGCCGGAAGAAGTTTCAAGTTCTGTTCCATGGGAGTGTCATACAATTTTTGAGTGGATGACATTGAATTTTTCTGCCACAGAACAAATATAATCAGTCTGATTCAATTTAATAGAGTTATCCTGCTCTTTTACAGCTTGGATACCAAGATATTTATTGATTTGACCAAAGTCTTTCATTTTAAAGCGTTCTTTTAATTGCTTTTTCAGACTGTTTATTTTGTTCTTGTCTTTTGAGAAAAATAAAATGTCATCAACAAAAATTAATACATAAACAGGTATAGAACTTAGGTCTTTAAAGTAAAGACAGCAATCAAAGTTTGAGCGATGAAAGTTGAGAAAATTCATAAATCTATCAAAACAATTGTACCAGCTCCGCGGAGATTCTCTTAGGCCATATAAAGCCTTGTTTAATTTTAAACAATATCCTTCCTTAACATTTAGGCATTTAGGGGCTTTAATAAAGACATCTTCGTTTATTTCACCATTTAAAAAAGCTGTTTGAACGTCCATTTGATGAATACTTAAATTTTGGACGGCTGAGAGAGACAAAAGCATTTTTATTGATGTTAATTTGGCGACAGGCGAGTAGATTTCTTCATTTTGATGGAATTCTTGCTGAAATCCGCGGGCTACAAGCCTTGCTTTAAATTTATTGCTATCCTTGATTCGATACAACCATTTTACATCAATAATATTTTGTGACTTGGGTTCTTTGACAATAGACCAAGTGTTGTTTTCCCTATGGGCTTTTAACTCTTCTTCCATGGCATTAATCCAGTTTTCTGAATTGTCACATCTTAAAGCTTCTTCATAACTAAAGGGCACATTAATGTCTAAAAAATTTTGTAAATATTTCATGATCCGCCAGTTTTCTAGGTAGTTTAAGAGTTTTCCTATCTCTTAGACGAGCTTTGTAGTTTTGGGTAGTCTCATGGTCAGAAGGATTTGCTATTCTATGAATAGGTAAACTGGGACTTGGGGTGCGGAAGTCTGAACTTGAGGTGGTACTTATATCAGTCGGAGAGTTCTGAGAAGTAGGAGTTGAATGTTGACCGATCTCAGTTTCAGTTTCCGCATCCGAGGTCTCACTTTCAGGCTCCAACGAAAATCAAAAAAATTTCTGATTTTTAGATTCCTCATCGTAACATTGCCTAGATTTCAAATTTGAAATTTGACTTTGAATAGACTTAGTATTTTGATCTAAAACTTTTACGTCACGGGATTTGACGATTTTCCCATTTACTAAAATTACGTAACAATTATCTTCATAGCCTACTAATTTTCCCTTTTCTGCTTTGGGAGCAAATTTGGAGGACCTGATTTCTTCCGGAACTCTAACATAACAATCAGAACCATAAATTTTCAAAAAAGAAAGGTCAGGTTTACGTTCATAGATAATTTCAAACGGAGTTTTTTTTCTGTTAAATTAATTAAAGTTCTATTTTTCAAAAAATTTACAGTTCTTACTACTAAGGGCCAATAACTTTTGGGTAAATTTGATTCATTAAACAAGCATCTGGTACGATCAAGTATAGTTCGATTCAGGCGTTCAGCTGTTCCGTTCAGTTCATGACGGTACCGTGGGCGGGGTTTTTATTTGAAATCCCCACTTACGAGCTAAATCTTCAAACTGATTGTTTATATACTCTTTTCCGTTGTCACATCGGAGTTCTTTAATTGTATTACCAGTTCGATTTAAAAAGAAGCTAGAAGATTCTTTGAAGCTAGCGAAGACTTCACTTTTAGATTTAATTGGCTGAACAATAGAGAATTTGGAGTAATCATCGACAAATGTGCAGAAGTACTTTTCACCTTTGTACCCAGTCTGTTTGAACGGGCCGCAAACATCAGAGTGAATGATTTCACCGGGACGTTTTGCTTGCCAACGAATGTTTTTAAATGGAAGATTAGCCATTTTGCTTTCTAAACATATTTCACATTGCAGTTGTTCTTCGTTTAGCTTTTCTGGTAAACCTAGTGCACATTTGCTGATAATTAGCTTATTTAGATTTGGAAAGGACATGTGACCTGTTTTCTTGTGCCATTCTTCTTTGACTGAAACTGTCTGTTTTTCAAGATTATTAGCAAGGATACCTTTTGTGCCTTGTATCCTTGATAATAGCCTATAAAGATTTTTGTGCCTTTCAGCAACACCAAAGATTTCACCTTCAGAAGAGTACAAGATGCCCTGATTATTGTTGAATTTGAGATGATTTCCCTTATCAGTTATTCTTGACACGCTTAGTAAATTACTTTTCATATCAGGTACATAGAATACATCATAGATGGTTACGGAAAACCATTCATCACCAACTTGATATTTGACATTTATATCTCCCTTCAAATTGGCGATCAACGGATAACCGTCACCTAAACCTATTTTTATTGGATCATTTAGGACTTCAGACTTGGCAAAATACTTATCCGAGTTTACAATGTGGTCAGAACATCCTGAGTCCAACAACCATTCAATAATCTCACTATTAGGCTGCGAAACTGATGAATTTCTGCAAGAATAATTTGTTTCAAAATTTGAGGGGTTAATTCTACAGGTGACGTTAGCGTAGTACTTTGAATTTGAAAGATTAGGATCATCTAAGTTAATTTCATTTTCACTACTGATTGTGAGGTTTGAAGAGGAACAAGAATTTTCATCATTACGATTTACACTAAAAGATCTTTTGTTATAGGATTCTTTGTTAGAATAACTTTGGTCTTTATGACCTTTGGAATAGTTGGAATGTGACCGATTTGATGATGAGTTGTTACTATAACCATTTCTCTTAGATGAGAAATTTGTTTGATTTGATTTATAACGACGAGAACTACGATGATCATCATCTGATTCCGGTGAAGAATTTCGATGCCTAAAATTATCACACCCTTGAGAGCAACGTTGATTATTTTTATTGTGGTGTCGTGAAGGAGATTTGGAATTTGAATGGCGGTATGACCTATAGGATTTCGAGCGATGATAGTTATTCCGCATTGAAGAATGATGATTTCTAGAGCGAGATCGATGCTTGTTCGAGTGAAAATTTCCTCGTCTACTTAAATGAAATGAGCTTAACCTATCTGAGAATTCATTTGAGGCCTCCTCTTTACTTCTATTTCCATAATTTGAAATTATTCTATTCTTGAGATACTCAAATTTATCAGTCGCTATTGAATCAATAATATCGATCAAATGGGAATATGAATTAGGTAGAGCCGACAACAAGGTTGCTAATTTTTCTTCCTCGTTGAAAGTAACACCCGAGTTTTTCAACTCATTTACAAGCTTCTCAAAATTAAGGAAAAAGGGGTTAGGATCCTCGTTTTCAGCAAGTTTTAATTCAATTAACCTTTTCCTAATTTGGACTTTGTTTGCTGTAGATTGCGATTGATAAATAGAATCCAACTTTAAAATGATTGCTTTCGCATTTGGTTCGTTAATGATAACATCGAAAATGTCATTCGACACAAGGTTTACGATGTAATCTCTGGCCTTTGCATCCAATTTATTCCAATCAGCTTCCGATGTCTCTGTAGGACGCTGATCAGTAATTACAGTTTTACATTCTCTAACTTCAAGGTGTAACAGTAATTTGTATTTCCACCGTGTGTAGTCTTTACCATCAAAGATAGGAATTCTAATTTCATCAGTGGTACCGGCCATATTAACAACCAATTAAGAAATATTTTGTGAAAACAATGATCGTAAATGAATTCAGAAAAAAAATACAAGAGGAAAGAGAACACCCAGAGAGAGGCATATTAACACTTTGATAAGAAACACATATGACAGTAGATATAACGTAGACTGTAAACACATAAAATGACTAGATGAGCCAAATTGGTGGGAAATTTCCACATGTTAACGAATTTAAAAGTACATACAGATTATCACGCAGACAGATGTGGGTAGATTGGACGATTTCCTTGGAGATTGATTTGGATCCTTTACGACGTAGATTAGAATATTCCTCGGAGATTGATTTGGGTCCTTTACAACGAAAATTAGACGAATTCCTTGGAGATTGACTAGATTTCCTTTACAACACCATCCTTCGTGAGACTAGAATTTTACAGATCACAGTTTACCACCAGTGAATTTTGAAATCCAGCATCCTTCCTAGATTGTAAGCCTGATATGAGGATTGAGCAATGATTGAGGTTAAAGATGCTATCGCCTTTCCTCCTTTTAATTCTCTGGCGAGGAGGTCAAACCCTTCACTTTGTGGCACAAGTGGTCAACCAGTTGAAAAGAAGATGTTGTAACGTAAATCTATTTCATTTCACAGAGTGAAAAAGATTTTCACAGACAGATAAAAAACAAATCAAATGAGCTGTGATACTGAAAATAGGCTGCCTCAAATTTTCGAAGTTCAAGGCATGGAGAAAGGAATTCTGCCGTCGATCAGATGTGCAGTTTGCGCAAGTAAAAGAGAAACTTAATGATAATGGCTAAAAGCCCTAAGTAATGAAATCACAATGTAAAATACAGAACTTAGCCGTGTCCCGGGACTTTAAAACTTAATTTATAGCTGGCCGCGTGTTGTCGCTACGCGATTTTTCGGGATCTGTAATGCCGACACATTTCCGAAACTTTTTAATTATAGACGATTACCGACGAACGAACCACGCTCTGCTACCATGTTAAGAATCAGTTAAAGATAGAAAAGATGAGAAGACACATAATTAATGATTGGCAAAATATATTCGGATAAATGATATAACAATATAATACAAATGTGATACACGGCTAGCACGGTGCTCGGGACTATAGAGAGTAAGTATACAAGTCAACAGTTGAGCCTAACATGAAGAGCTCAGCTGACTCAATGCAGTGATGCCAAATTACACATATAACTTAACAGCCCCTTATAATGTGGGTAAAAAAGATCGAGCCTTATCAAATAATTTTCTTTTTTCAGCTTTCAATAGGTTTGTTGCAAACTTTTGCTACAGCGCTATAGAGTTTTGATTTTTATGTAAGATCGCCTGAAAATTACATTGGCGGCATCAAATAGTCATAAAAGCCATTCATAAACCCACAAAACGCATTATAAAGAAAGCCAAAATGGCAGTCGTAAAGCCGAACAATCTGTGCACGCGCATACGACGAACATCAAAGACAGGCGATCCATTTTCCCCTTTTTCGTTAGAAGGGGGGGGGGGAAGAAAATATCTCTACAGTCAAACTGTGATTTTAAAAATTTGCATGGTCAAGATGTTGTGTTCTGTGAAGGGTGGCGGGGAGCAAATATCAAGAATATAGGGTGTTGCAAAACTTAAGTGCCAAACTTATGGAGTGTATTTTTGGGGTGAACATGTACCTATAAAAGGCTTTATTTTTCTACATGAATAAGTGCTACAGATGTTTCTCTTCTGAGCTAAAGCCCTCCAAAGTTTTGAAAACAAAAACCAAAAAACAAACACAAAAAAACAACGCCTTTGACTCATCTCCTTATAGATACATCTGATCTAAATTTATTTTTTTCATAATTTCTCACCAAACAAGCTCAATTGGACAGCACTTCTCACAAAAGAACTGAGTGACATCTTTGATAAAATTGAGTTATTGATTGATAGACCTAGCAATACTGAATCTCGAAGCAACAAGTGCTTCTTCTAATAACAACTATTTCCCGTCAAAATTCCAGGTAAAAGTGAGCTGTTGAGCCTCATTGAAGTCATTGTCCATATGATGAAATTAAATGAGAACTTGGTTCCTTTTTCTTAAACCTTAGTCCGAGTCACGTAAGGAACCAACTCCGACTTGGTTCCTTTTATAGAATTGGGAACGGACTTAAGTCCGGATTAACGGATTTTAAAATATCAACAGTGTAAACCAACTCTGCCGTTTGGTTTCTCTTAGAGATTCGGTTTTCGTGATTATGCCAAACAAAAAGAAGAAAGGAACCAAGTCACTTTAAACGCTAAAAATTAAGTAGGTACCTTTCCTGCATAGGAAATTCCTTTTTTCCAGTGTTGAAATGCAAAAACATAACACGGTAGTTGAATGAAATCAAAACGTAAGTAATTCCGAGTTTTTTGTTTGAATGCTAGCTCTTCAACTTTGGACTCAATTTTCTCGAGATCAGCTCCATGTCAAGTGGTTCCTCTTTGATGAATTATCATTGCTAGCAAAAGCATTAAAGCTGTTCAGACTTTAGTGGCACGCTTTTCCAACACCTGCGTGTTGGAATTTTCCCTGCTTGTTTTAAATTTGTTTTTCTTTTTGGTGGGGGTGAACTATAGAGAGGGTGGAGTAGAAGGAGAAGCAGAAGAAAAGTGCGGTAGGTACAAAAAATAGTAAGGGGCTAGAAGAAACACAGGAGTAGAAAGGGAGGGGAGAGGGGAGGGGAGGGGACTTGGTTGCTTTGATATCAGCTAGTTTGTAAGTAGAATCTGAGAGACCTCATGCACAATCATGCATCTCACAGATAAGGTTAAAATAACGGATTTTGAAAGAAAAGTTTTTAAAGAGAGGAGATCAAGGAAGGAAAGAGGAAGGTAGTAAAAGGGAGAGGTTTGGAGAAGTTTTTGGATCTTGGCCGCCACGAGTTTACTTGAGGTTTACTGATAGTTTTGGTGAAAGATATCATGCTCGTTTTGCGATTTACTCCTATTTTTAGGGGTTGAAGTTGAGGTGGGCCAGTTATAAAGAGATATTTTGACAAAGATGTGTTTCCAAAGCAATGATTATAATAAAGTCGAGTCCATCATAAGGCTTATCAATAGAGCAGAATGAAATAGCAAGCGCAATCTCTCACCCAGGAGCGTAGCTAGCTGAGCAAGCGCCCCCCTGCCAATTCGAATGCTGCGCCCCCTTTTTTAAGGAAAAAATTGGCACTTCGGTGGAGCCCCCCCCCCTCGCACCCGTGCAAGTCGGAGCCTTTTTCGGAAAAACTCCTTTCTCTAAGAATTATTGAAAATAATGTAGAAAAATTAAGTTTATTTATTCACAATGATAAAACTAAATAAATATATCTCTATCATGAGCTTGAAAAAGCTCCGAGCTTTGTGATCGTGAATTTTGGCAGAAGCACTTAGAGCCTTTACATTGCTTTCTCCCTACTTATCTTAGCTTCTATTTTTCTCAATCTGTTCTCTTTTCTTTCCTTTTCTCCTTTTCCTCTCTTTTTCCTTTCTCTTTCTTCTTTTTCCTTTTGTTTCCCTTTTCCTTTTTATCCCCTTTTCCTCTCCTTTTCGCTCTTCCTCCTTCGCTTTTCAAAATTTTTGCGCTCCCCGATGCGTCGCGCCCCCCCACCTGGCGGGGTCAGCGGGGCCTATAGCTACGCCACTGCTCTCACCCCACTATGCATTTTATTTTTCTGATTACCTACAAGCAATAGTAGAAAAAAAAGCTAAGTTGTTAAGATCTTCTTCTTTGAGCTTTACCTAATTTCTAGAGACAACATTAGGGCAAGAGCTTCTGAAATTTTAGAGGCAATTAGTCACTGTTTTGAGTAGGTACAATAGGTACTTACATAGACATTTGGAGACTTACCTATGTTCTTTCACATCAACTGTCATTCACTTTTATTTGAATGTCACTGGTGAAAAGCTAAGTCAATTCTACACGAGGAAAAAATTCCCTTTAGGAATTTCAAAATACTAAACTTTTTCTGATACTTGACTACTAATAGTTTTTACTATTAAAGGGACAGTATTTGAAATGCAGCAGGCATGGAATCATCAGTTTAAAATGTTTCCAGTACCCTGAATAGAACAAGGATCAGTATTGCATGATTTTAAAAATGAAAATAATGTGAGTACTCAGCGAGCTGAGTGCACGGATGTCTTTGCGCTATCGAGTTCATGGGATTCACAAAATACAGCAATGTGGCAACATTGTACTGTGCGCATTTAAACCCATGAAAAATATGGAGCTGGTGTGTAGTGAAATCTCAGGAGTTCGATCTTTTGAAAGGTTTTAAATGAACAAAATGCAACAATGCCTCACAACACGCTTCACCACTGGTAAGAACTTTTAGTACTAGCTGCTGCATACCAAATTTATCAGCCGAGTTATGTCAAAATAGATTTGGTTACATTTCTGATCATCTCGATAGTGTTTATTCAAGAAAATATTGCCGATGACAGCTTTGCAAAGTGCAGTCCATTTGTATGCAACTACACAGACAAAGGACCTCCCAGCCGTAAACATTATCCACAAAATTCTGTGCATAAGACAGAAATGCGTCCCTCCGCGCATGTAAATAAAGAGCTGTCATCAGCAATCTTTCCTGAAATGACCTAGCTATTATTTCACCAAAATTGTTGAAAATAAATATACACAAATCCATTGAAATGAAAGGCAGAGTTAATGGTAGAGTTTGAGGTGAAAATTAATGTGACTTACTTGAAAGACTTGAATTTTAATGATACCCCAAGTAGCATTTCCTACACTCTGATTTTTTTGATTTGACGCAGAATACAGCTGACTACTAATAAAATTTTCTAAAAGGAGACTCTCGTTTCAAAAGCCCAATCTTAGAATACATTGCTAGCAGCAGTTAAATAAAGATACTGACAGCGTTACTACTTCTGTAACGGCACGAGGCAGTTAAAGTGAGATGCAACATGATAAAATCACTCCTCGAAGAACACACCTTTGAAAACCACCAAGGATTTTAATCATCCTAACCTATTGAAATCAATCAGTATTAACTAGTTGCCATCAGTTATAAAACCACAAATTTGAAAGTGGCTCTGATGTCTGGTTCAAAAACTTGCAATTAAAAACATTAAAATTCATTCTCTTTGATCAGAAGGAACAATATAGCAACAAACTGATTCGTGACACTGTGACGGAATTCACTACACACCCGAACACAAGAATTCTCGGCTTAAAGAAGTGGATGAGCGTTTGTAAAGCAAATAATAAAATCTAGATTGAGTTAAGTACAGAACTGAAAGATGGGTTGAGCCAATACCGCATCTACTCGTTGAGCACTGAGAAATAAGTTGATCGTTCAGATTGCTAATTTCATAAACAAACGAGTACCTAATGATCCACAACCACGGCCGCCCGTGGCCTCAACATTCCACGAACAAACATCTGGAAGTTAGTAGGAAGCAAGTGGGTGGGTTATAGTTGATTGAAATAATCTCTTAATGCGTCACTAATAAAGAATAAAGGACATGAGTAATGATTAAATAAAGAACAAAAGTTTGGGAACACTGCTCAATTAACCTCAAACGTTAACACTAAACATCTTACAACAGTCCTGTCTCGGCAAGAATTGCCGAGCAAAGTCAGAACTTAAGGAAAAAACTAATCGAAGAGTATTTAGAGGGAAAGTAGAGAACTGTTTATTGTCAAATCGTTGAAACCTCCGATGATACGATCATATCATAACATTGAAATTAAAGACGAGATATGAATAAAAGGAAACAAACAAAAAACTACTCTTACGACTACACTAGAGTCCCTTGATGGAAATAGTGTATAGGGAGTACCGACACGAGCTCAACGAGTTGTGATTGGTCGTTGGTTTTAGGCTCTCACGGAGTCGAGCAGGAGTCGACGACATCGAAGGCTCCACACGAAAGGAGTCGATTCCTAGAGGAACGTATAGGAACGGACCGGAAAGCCGGCAAATCCGTCAGTCCACCACTGGTCCACTGTCGAACTTAACCTTCGAATGCGTTCACGCGGTCGACAAAATCGACTCCTGTCAAAATGCATAAAGTGTCGTGTCGGTACTCCCTATACAATATTTCCATCAAGGGACTCTAGACTACACAGGGCTATGCTTATGCCGGCAATGCGGTCGCCGACAGTCGCCGGCAGGAAGCGGCACTCGCACTCGCAATCTATCAATTCTCTCATTCTCTATCCATCCTGGCACTGAGCAAGCTCCTCGAATCTATCTGGCGAAACGGTTGGCTGTTTGAATGAAAAATGGCGATTTTACGCTGATTTCAATCACAGATATCTCCCTTAATACAGTTCGAAATTCAATGAGACCTGGCCTATGCCCTTCAGAAAAGCCTAACGAATCTTTCTATATCAGGTTATATGGGGGTTTCATCTGCCGTTATTCCGCAATCTGAGCGCAAAAAACGAGCGGCCGAAACGCAAAAATTCTGAATTTACGCTAATTTCAATTAAAGCTATCTTCCTTGATATTGCTCAAAATTCAACGAGACCTGGCCTATGCCCTTCAGAAAAGCCTAACGAATCTTTCTATGTCATGTTATATGGGGTTTTCATCTACCGTTATTCCGCTATCTGTGCGCAAAAACGAGGGTGCGAAACGCAAAAGTGAATCGGCAAGAGGCAAAAAAAACGCGAATAAATCGATGTTTTTTGGAAATATCTCCGTTGTTATTCATCCGATTGAAAATCTAATTAGTGAGCGGCACATGTACACCTCAAGACGAATCGAACAGTATCAGGTGTTATGGGGTTTTAATGAGCGGTTTTCTTGGAATCCTAGGCAACAGATCATATAACGCTTAAATCGACAAAAACGAACTGATCGGTGTATAATAAGTGTCCGCGGACGCCACCTTCTTGCTCGGGGGTTTTGGACTTGGCCTGGTGGCTATCGCCACTTATGATATCCATCGCACCGCAGTCGACCGCCTGAAGGACACTGACCGTCACTGGCCACGGAAACATAATTGAGACCCCAAGTGCAATGTGTAAACAATACCTGTCTAAATGCAGATAGTGTGATTACGCATCTTTCAATAATCACCGCATCGGAAAGCAGTGCGATAAAGTGACGGGAACGCAACGCTGTTAAATTGACAAGTGCTCCTCGCCCAGTAGACCCGCTTGATTTCACTTCCCCTCCTTTAATCAGCCAGTCTATACTCGCCCAAAAGAGTCCCCTTTTTTCACCTGCATTTTGGGCGAATCGCCCAAAAGGGTTGCTCCCTTCTAATTGGCTGGCAAGCAAATATTAGTATTGAAAGCCTGAGAATATTGTGGGGAAAAGTGGCCAAAATCGTCAAAAGAATAATACTCTGAGCCGCAAAATATTTGCAAGCGAAAGAGGGCCAAAATAGTTCTCCGAGGGTACAATATTCAAAACGTTGAGTAAGTACGTGCTCAAATCAGAAGGTCAGGGATAAAAAATGCGGGCGCAAACCCAAAGTTTTGAATCATACTCTATTCACATTTAGCTTGTTGGTATGAAAGTGAAAGTGTAGTGGAAAAAAGAGAGGAAGAGAAAAGTGCGGAGGCAATGAGAGTGAAAGCAGTGGAAGAAAGAGTGAGGAAGAGAGGAAGAGAGGCGGAAGAGAGTAAGAGAGGAAGAGAGGAAGAGAAGAGAGTCGATGCAACCCCTTTTGTTCCCGCGCTACCTCTTAAAGGCTTGAAGTCAGTCTTGGCTCTTGATTTTTACCCTTTTCAAACGGATTTGGACACTTTTATGAGTCTTCGGACCCTGCGTGTCCGCGTGACATTCTAACTATCTTGCACCCTCTCTCTCCCACTCACTCAAACATCTCTCCGTCGGAATTTCTATAGCAAGCCTCCTTTCAACCGCTTAATGAACCGTGTAGAAATCTCCTGACCGATGCGATGGAGCCCAAAGGCGAAAGGCAAAGAGAGTATCAGCGGAGGACGTTTCCACCCCCCTCCATGCCTTTCAATTTTGACAAAATGGGCTGTAGCGGCGCTCCCACCGTGAATTTTTTTGAAATTTTGATTTTTTCTCATTAAGGGGTGGTTGTCAGGAATATCTACATCAAATTTCAAGTTTCTAGCTTATCTGGATATGGTCGAATAAAAGTCGGTACGGACGGTACCACAGCGATTTTATAAATATGGATATGTAAATAATAAGAGCATTTATTAGAAATAAATGGCTATTTTTGGTAAAAAAATTGACTATAATGCTAAATCCGTCATTTTTTTTTTAATTTGAAAAACTACCTCAATTAAAAATTGACACTTGAGCAACAAAATTCAATCAATGTGATATGCTTTGTAGTTCATACTTAAATGGTTCTATTTCCAGAGAAAGAACGAGACAAATAAAAACTAAACTCGGTTTTCTTTTAGCCAGACAACGCTGCTTGATGGTTCATTTCAATATTTTGAAACAAAAAAAAACTATGGAAGATATTAATGAATAATGATTCAGTGAAAAACTGATTCTAGAAAACAATTTTATTGAGACAACATTCAGCGGGCCGGTCGGTTACATTTATGATAAATCGATACTCAAGACTGTCAGGTGTCTATGAGTGATGCTGTTGGTCTAGAATTTTAAGTATTGACTGTTGCCATTGTAAGCATAGTTTAACAGCACATTTTAACAGTTACCCATGAGGACTCTTTAAAAAACTATAGCTAACGGAAAGAATTAACTATGATTACCATAGCCACGGTCAATTTCCACAATGCTCGACCAGTAGTATCACTCACTCATTGACAGTCTTAACTAACGGTTTAACGAAGAAGTAAACCTCGCAGGTAAGTATTGCGCCTTTAGAAGAAATTTACATATGTACATTTAAATTTGACAGGGCAGCAAGTGATTGCGTTTTCAAATTTAAGACCGTTTCGTAACGAAAACAACAAAACAAATTGTTACAAGATAAAAAAAAAAAATGGTATGGACATTACACTTAAAAGATAATAATATTTTTGACTTTTCAAAATTCGTTAGAGCTGCCACTCAAGCCGTGCAAAGTTGACTTCTGGTATGTTCAAATTAACCTATTTTTTTAGGTTTTATTGATTTTTAGTCTAAGAAGTTGCAACAACAGTTGTTAGAAAGAATGTATGGTGGTTACTGGATTCAATCAGGTTCAGGGTACATAGAGAACAGGTATGGACAACACTCTGATGTTGGCTCTGATTGATCCACCAAAAAAAGCCCCGCCATTTTTCTGACCATGCAATTCAAACCGATAATTTTCACGGCGCGGCAGTAAAAGTGGCGATACTAACCTACCCTCCATCACAAAATTTCGATCTGTATAAACTCTAATTCAAATTATAAAATTACAAATTATCTCCCTAACTGAGAGATGAAAAGACAGCCTTACTAAACCCAACACTATACATATTTCCTTTGAAAGCTCCAATAAGTTTAGAAAACTTAAGAAGCCAGTCACAAAGTGAAGTTGGCGGTGAAGCTGCTTTTCAGAGGTGGTCACGCCCCCTAAGCCAAGTGTTGTCCATACCTGTTCTCCATCTACCTTAGGATTCACTAGTTCAAAGTAGCTGGAACCAATTGCAAGCATGTGTAAGAGAAAATTAGTTTCGAATAATTGGTTGTAACTTAATTTTCTCAAATAATTTGTCTAAAATACAGACACTTCTAAATTCAATATATTACGTGCTTCGCTCGAAAAAAATTTACTGCGATTGGTTTTCCTAGGTTGTATTTTTCCGCAAATCTTTTGCTTGAAAAGTTTGTGCGGCGTTTGTCATCTTGTCTGTGAACAGTTAGAATGATACATTATCAACAAGAAAAGCAATGAGAAAAAATAGTGCTCAAAAAATGAGTCCAAGAAACATGTCAATAGAAGTAGTATTAATAATACAACTTTTTTGAGTACCTACCCTACACACAAAGTGTTCAAAAAAGCCAAAGCCAACCCCCCCCCCCCCCGTTCACAACTTTTTATACTCTGTTTACGATAAAAAGGCAGGTGAGTATTCAGGCAGTATTGTACTTTTTTTTTAGGTATTTAGTGACAGTGCGGCTATGCAGCTACCCCAACCTTTCGCAGTGGCCGTTCCCCATCTTCCTCTTGGCACAGGAGATTTCCAGGAACCGACGCAATCTAAAATTTACAGGGGTCCAGTAAAAATTGAGAAACGGTCAAAAATACGTTGTGGACGAAATTTTTGTCCTAAGGAACCAAAAATCGGCAAAAATAGTCGAGTTAGAATATTGATGACTCTTCGAAATTTAATATTTGACGAAATACCCTGAATTTAATTCGGACTAATATCCAATATCAGTTCAAGGCCAATGTCGGGAAGTCATTCGTCTTTGAGTTATGAATCTTTAATGCGTCAAAAATCGATAATTTGGCGTTCTCAGTGGTAGAAACGAGGCTGATGGAGAATTAGAGAATTCATTTCTCTGCAATGTAGTCGACCAAATTCGTTCGAAATTGGTAACTGGGGTTTTTTTAGGTCGACAAAAATTCTCCCGTCAGATATAAATAATTTTGAAATCAAAGATAGCAGCGAACCTCTATCTGCTCGGTAGCCATCTTGGATTTCCAAATTATTTAAATTTGACGGCAGAATTAAATTTTTCAACCTAAAAAAACCCGCATTTACTAATTTCGACCGAATTTGGTTAGACTACCTTTAAGACGATGACCGCTTGGGGCGCGACGAACAGCCGTCATCGGCGATGGTGACTTGGTTTCAACGAAGATGGCCAAATTACACATATACTAATAACAGCCCCTTATAATGTGGGTAAAAAAGATCGAGCCTTATCAAATAATTTTCTTTTTTCAGCTTTCAATAGGTTTGTTTGCAAACTTTTGCTACAGCGCTATAGAGTTTTTGATTTTTATGTAAGATCGCCTGAAAATTACATTGGCGGCATCAAATAGTCAAAAAAGCCATTCATAACCCCACAAACGCATTATAAAGAAAGCCAAAATGCAGTCGAAAGCCGAACAATCTTGCACGCGCATACGACGAACATCAAAGACAGCGATCCATTTTCCCCTTTTTCGTTAGAAGGGGGGGGGGAAGGAAATATCTCTACAGTCAAACTGTGATTTTAAAATTGCATGGTCCAGATGTTGTGTTTCTGTGAAGGGTGGCGGGGAGCAAATTCAAGAATATAGGGTGTTGCAAAACTTAAGTGCCAACTTATGGAGTGTATTTTTGGGGTGAACATGTACCTATAAAAGGCTTTATTTTTCTACATGATAGTGCTACAGATGTTTCTCTTCTGAGCTAAAGCCCTCCAAAGTTTTAAAACAAAAACCAAAAACAAAACAAAAAAACAACGCCTTTGACTCATCTCCTTATAGATACATCTGATCTAATTTATTTTTTTCATAATTTCTCACCAAACAAGCTCAATTGGACAGCACTTCTCACAAAAGAACTGAGTGACATCTTTGATAAAATTGAGTTATTGATTGATAGACCTAGCAATACTGAATCTCGAAGCAACAATGCTTCTTCTAATAACACTATTTCCCGTCAAAATTCCAGGTAAAAGTGAGCTGTTGAGCCTCATTGAAGTCATTGTCCATATGATGAAATTAAATGAGAACTTGGTTCCTTTTTCTTAAACCTTAGTCCGAGTCACGTAAGGAACCAACTCCGACTTGGTTCCTTTTATAGAATTGGAACGGACTTAAGTCCGGATTAACGGATTTTAAAAATATCAACAGTGTAAACCAACTCTGCCGTTTGGTTTCTCTTAGAGATTCGGTTTTCGTGATTATGCCAAACAAAAAGAAGAAAGGAACCAAGTCACTTTAAACGCTAAAAATTAAGTATGTACCTTTCCTGCATAGGAATTCCTTTTTTCCATGTTGAAATGCAAAATAACACGGTAGTTGAATGAAATCAAACGTAAGTAATTCCGATTTTTTTGTTTGAATGCTAGCTCTTCAACTTTGGACTCAATTTTCTCGAGATCAGCTCCATGTCAAGTGGTTCCTCTTTGATGAATTATCATTGCTAGCAAAAGCATAAAGCTGTTCAGACTTTAGTGGCACGCTTTTCCACACCTGCGTGTTGGAATTTCCCTGCTTGTTTTAAAATTTGTTTTCTTTTTGGTGGGGGTGAACTATAGAGAGGGTGGAGTAGAAGGAGCAGCAAAGAAAAGTGCGGTAGTACAAAAAATAGTAAGGGCTAGAAGAAACACAGGAGTAGAAAGGGAGGGAGAGGGGAGGGGAGGGGACTTGGTTGCTTTGATATCAGCTAGTTTGTAAGTAGAATCTGAAGACCTCATGCACATCATGCATCTCACAGATAAGGTTAAAATACGGATTTTGAAAGAAAAGTTTTTAAAGAGAGGAGATCAAGGAAGGAAAGAGGAAGGTAGTAAAAGGGAGAGGTTTGGAGAAGTTTTGGATCTTGGCCGCCACGAGTTTACTTGAGGTTTACTGATAGTTTTGGTGAAAGATATCATGCTCGTTTTGCGATTTACTCCTATTTTTAGGGGTTGAAGTTGAGGTGGGCCAGTTATAAAGAGATATTTTGACAAAGATGTGTTTCCAAAGCAATGATTATAATAAAGTCGAGTCCATCATAATGCTTATCAATAGAGCAGAATGAAATAGCAAGCGCAATCTCTCACCCAGGAGCGTAGCTAGCTGAGCAAGCGCCCCCCTGCCAATTCGAATGCTGCGCCCCCCCTTTTTTAAGGAAAAAATTGGCACTTCGGTGGAGCCCCCCCCCCTCGCACCCGTGCAAGTCGGAGCCTTTTTCGGAAAAACTCCTTTCTCTAAGAATATTGAAATAATGTAGAAAAATTAAGTTTATTTATTCACATGATAAACTAAATAAATATATCTCTATCATGAGCTTGAAAAAGCTCCGAGCTTTGTGATCGTGAATTTTGCAGAAGCACTTAGAGCCTTTACATTGCTTTCTCCCTACTTATCTTAGCTTCTATTTTCTCAATCTGTTCTCTTTTCTTTCCTTTTCTCTTTTCCCTCTCTTTTTTCCTTTCTCTTTCTTCTTTTTCCTTTTGTTTCCCTTTTCCTTTTTATCCCCTTTCCTCTCCTTTTCGCTCTTCCTCCTTCGCTTTTCAAATTTTTGCGCTCCCCGATGCGTCGCGCCCCCCCACCTGGCGGGGTCAGCGGGCCTATAGCTACGCCACTGCTCTCACCCCACTATGCATTTTATTTTTCTGATTACCTACAAGCAATAGTAAAAAAAAAGCTAAGTTGTTAAGATCTTCTTCTTTGAGCTTTACCTAATTTCTAGAGACAACATTGGGCAAGAGCTTCTGAAATTTTAGAGGCAATTGTCACTGTTTTGAGTAGGTACAATAGGTACTTACATAGACATTTGGAGACTTACCTATGTTCTTTCACATCAACTGTCATTCACTTTTATTTGAATGTCACTGGTGAAAAGCTAAGTCAATTCTACACGAGGAAAAAATTCCCTTTAGGAATTTCAAAATACTAAACTTTTTCTGATACTTGACTACTAATAGTTTTTACTATTAAAGGGACAGTATTTGAAATGCAGCAGGCATGGAATCATCAGTTTAAAATGTTTCCAGTACCCTGAATAGAACAAGGATCAGTATTGCATGATTTTAAAAATGAAATAATGTGGTACTCAGCGAGCTGAGTGCACGGATGTCTTTGCGCTATCGAGTTCATGGGATTCACAAAATACAGCAATGTGGCAACATTGTACTGTGCGCATTTAAACCCATGAAAATATGGAGCTGGTGTGTAGTGAAATCTCAGGAGTTCGATCTTTTGAAAGGTTTTAAATGAACAAAATGCAACAATGCCTCACAACACGCTTCACCACTGGTAAGAACTTTTAGTACTAGCTGCTGCATACCAAATTTATCAGCCGAGTTATGTCAAAATAGATTTGGTTACATTTCTGATCATCTCGCGATAGTGTTTATTCAAGAAAATATTGCCGATGACAGCTTTGCAAAGTGCAGTCCATTTGTATGCAACTACACAGACAAAGGACCTCCCAGCCGTAAACATTATCCACAAAATCTGTGCATAAGACAGAAATGCGTCCCTCCGCGCATGTAAATAAGAGCTGTCATCAGCAATCTTTCCTGAAATGACCTAGCTATTATTTCACCAAAATTGTTGAAAATAAATATACACAAATCCATTGAAATGAAAGGCAGAGTTAATGGTAGAGTTTGAGGTGAAATTAATGTGACTTACTTGAAAGACTTGAATTTTAATGATACCCCAAGTAGCATTTCCTACACTCTGATTTTTTTGATTTGACGCAGAATACAGCTGACTACTAATAAAATTTTCTAAAAGGAGACTCTCGTTTCAAAAGCCCAATCTTAGAATACATTGCTAGCAGCAGTTAAATAAAGATACTGACAGCGTTACTACTTCTGTAACGGCACGAGGCAGTTAAAGTGAGATGCAACATGATAAAATCACTCCTCGAAGAACACACCTTTGAAACCACCAAGGATTTTAATCATCCTAACCTATTGAAATCATCAGTATTAACTAGTTGCCATCAGTTATAAAACCACAAATTTGAAAGTGGCTCTGATGTCTGGTTCAAAAACTTGCAATTAAAAACATTAAAATTCATTCTCTTGATCAGAAGGACAATATAGCAACAAACTGATTCGTGACACTGTGACGGAATTCACTACACACCCGAACACAAGAATTCTCGGCTTAAAGAAGTGGATGAGCGTTTGTAAAGCAAATAATAAAATCTAGATTGAGTTAGTACAGAACTGAAAGATGGTTTGAGCCAATACCGCATCTACTCGTTGAGCACTGAAAATAAGTTGATCGTTCAGATTGCTAATTTCATAAACAAACGAGTACCTAATGATCCACACACACGGCCGCCCGTGGCCTCAACATTCCACGAACAAACATCTGGAAGTTAGTAGGAAGCAAGTGGGTGGGTTATAGTTGATTGAAATAATCTCTTAATGCGTCACTAATAAAGAATAAAGACATGAGTAATGATTAAATAAAGAACAAAAGTTGGGAACACTTTGGGTTCTCTGCTCAATTACCTCAAACGTTAACACTAAACATCTTACAACAGTCCTGTCTCGGCAAGAATTGCCGAGCAAAGTCAGAACTTAAGGAAAAAACTAATCGAAGAGTATTTAGAGGGAAAGTAGAGAACTGTTTATTGTCAAATCGTTGAAACCTCCGATGATACGATCATATCATAACATTGAAATTAAAGACGAGATATGAATAAAAGGAAACAAACAAAAAACTACTCTTACGACTACACTAGAGTCCCTTGATGGAAATAGTGTATAGGGAGTACCGACACGAGCTCAACGAGTTGTGATTGGTCGTTGGTTTTAGGCTCTCACGGAGTCGAGCAGGAGTCGACGACATCGAAGGCTCCACACGAAGGAGTCGATTCCTAGAGGAACGTATAGGAACGGACCGGAAAGCCGGCAAATCCGTCAGTCCACCACTGGTCCACTGTCGAACTTAACCTTCGAATGCGTTCACGCGGTCGACAAAATCGACTCCTGTCAAAATGCATAAAGTGTCGTGTCGGTACTCCCTATACATATTTCCATCAGGGACTCTAGACTACACAGGGCTATGCTTATGCCGGCAATGCGGTCGCCGACAGTCGCCGGCAGGAAGCGGCACTCGCACTCGCAATCTATCAATTCTCTCATTCTCTATCCATCCTGGCACTGAGCAAGCTCCTCGAATCTATCTGGCGAAACGGTTGGCTGTTTGAATGAAAATGGCGATTTTACGCTGATTTCAATCACAGATATCTCCCTTAATACAGTTCGAAATTCATGAGACCTGGCCTATGCCCTTCAGAAAAGCCTAACGAATCTTTCTATATCAGGTTTATATGGGGTTTCATCTGCCGTTATTCCGCAATCTGAGCGCAAAAAACGAGCGGCCGAAACGCAAAAATTCTGAATTTACGCTAATTTCAATTAAAGCTATCTTCCTTGATATTGCTCAAAATTCAACGAGACCTGGCCTATGCCCTTCAGAAAACCTAACGAATCTTTCTATGTCATGTATATGGGGTTTTCATCTACCGTTATTCCGCTATCTGTGCGCAAAAACGAGGGTGCGAAACGCAAAAGTGAATCGGCAAGAGGCAAAAAAAACGCGAATAAATCGATGTTTTTTGGAAATATCTCCGTTGTTATTCATCCGATTGAAAATCTAATTAGTGAGCGCACATGTACACCTCAAGACGAATCGAACAGTATCAGTGTTTGGGGTTTTAATGAGCGGTTTTCTTGGAATCCTAGGCAACAGATCATATAACGCTTAAATCGACAAAAACGAACTGATCGGTGTATAATAAGTGTCCGCGGACGCCACCTTCTTGCTCGGGGGTTTTGGACTTGGCCTGGTGGCTATCGCCACTTATGATATCCATCGCACCGCAGTCGACCGCCTGAAGGACACTGACCGTCACTGGCCACGGAAACATAATTGAGACCCCAAGTGCAATGTGTAAACAATACCTGTCTAAATGCAGATAGTGTGATTACGCATCTTTCATAATCACCGCATCGGAAGCATGCGATAAAGTGACGGGAACGCAACGCTGTTAAATTGACAAGTGCTCCTCGCCCAGTAGACCCGCTTGATTTCACTTCCCCTCCTTTAATCAGCCAGTCTATACTCGCCCAAAAGAGTCCCCTTTTTCACCTGCATTTTGGGCGAATCGCCCAAAAGGTTGCTCCCTTCTAATTGGCTGGCAAGCAAATATTAGTATTGAAAGCCTGAGAATATTGTGGGGAAAAGTGGCCAAAATCGTCAAAAGAATAATACTCTGAGCCGCAAAATATTTGCAAGCGAAAGAGGGCCAAATAGTTCTCCGAGGGTACAATATTCAAAACGTTGAGTAAGTACGTGCTCAAATCAGAAGGTCAGGGATAAAAAATGCGGGCGCAAACCCAAAGTTTTGAATCATACTCTATTCACATTTAGCTTGTTGGTATGAAAGTGAAAGTGTAGTGGAAAAAGAGAGGAAGAGAAAAGTGCGGAGGCAATGAGAGTGAAGCAGTGGAAGAAAGAGTGAGGAAGAGAGGAAGAGAGGCGGAAGAGAGTAAGAGAGGAAGAGAGGAGAGAAGAGATTCGATGCAACCCCTTTTGTTCCCGCGCTACCTCTTAAAGCTTGAAGTCAGTCTTGGCTCTTGATTTTTACCCTTTTCAAACGGATTTGGACACTTTTATGAGTCTTCGGACCCTGCGTGTCCGCGTGACATTCTAACTATCTTGCACCCTCTCTCTCCCACTCACTCAAACATCTCTCCGTCGGAATTTCTATAGCAAGCCTCCTTTCAACCGCTTAATGAACCGTGTAGAAATCTCCTGACCGATGCGATGGAGCCCAAAGGCGAAAGGCAAAGAGAGTATCAGCGGAGGACGTTTCCACCCCCCTCCATGCCTTTCAATTTTGACAAAATGGCTGTAGCGGCGCTCCCACCGTGAATTTTTTGAAATTTTGATTTTTTTCTCATTAAGGGTGGTTGTCAGGAATATCTACATCAAATTTCAAGTTTCTAGCTTATGGATATGGTCGAATAAAAGTCGGTACGGACGGTACCACAGCGATTTTAAAATATGATATGTAAATATAAGAGCATTTAGAAATAAATGGCTATTTTTGGTAAAAAAATTGACTATAATGCTAAATCCGTTTTTTTTTTTAATTTGAAAACTACCTCAATTAAAAATTGACACTTGAGCAACAAATTCAATCAATGTGATATGCTTTGTAGTTCATACTTAAATGGTTCTATTTCCAGAGAAAGAACGAGACAAATAAAAACTAAACTCGGTTTTCTTTTAGCCAGACAACGCTGCTTGATGGTTCATTTCAATATTTTGAAACAAAAAATAACTATGGAAGATATTAATGAATAATGATTCAGTGAAAAACTGATTCTAGAAAACATTTTATTGAGACAACATTCAGCGGGCCGGTCGGTTACATTTATGATAAATCGATACTCAAGACTGTCAGGTGTCTAGAGATGCTGTTGGTCTAGATTTTTAAGTATTGACTGTTGCCATTGTAAGCATAGTTTAACAGCACATTTTAACAGTTACCCATGAGGACTCTTTAAAAGCTATAGCTAACGGAAAGAATTAACTATGATTACCATAGCCACGGTCAATTTCCACAATGCTCGACCAGTAGTATCACTCACTCATTGACAGTCTTAACTAACGGTTTAACGAAGAAAACCTCGCAAAGTATTGCGCCTTTAGAAGAAATTTACATATGTACATTTAAATTTGACAGGGCAGCAAGTGATTGCGTTTTCAAATTTAAGACCGTTTCGTACGAAAACAACAAAACAAATTGTTACAAGATAAAAAAAAAATGGTATGGACATTACACTTAAAAGATAATAATATTTTTGACTTTTCAAAATTCGTTAGAGCTGCCACTCAAGCCGTGCAAAGTTGACTTCTGGTATGTTCAAATTAACCTATTTTTTTAGGTTTTATTGATTTTTAGTCTAAGAAGTTGCAACAACAGTTGTTAGAAAGAATGTATGGTGGTTACTGGATTCAATCAGGTTCAGGGTACATAGAGAACAGGTATGGACAACACTCTGATGTTGGCTCTGATTGATCCACCAAAAAAACCCCCGCCATTTTTCTGACCATGCAATTCAACCGATAATTTTCACGGCGCGGCAGTAAATGGCGATACTAACCTACCCTCCATCACAAAATTTCGATCTGTATAAACTCTAATTCAAATTATAAAATTACAAATATCTCCCTAACTGAGAGATGAAAGACAGCCTTACTAAACCCAACACTATACATATTTCCTTTGAAAGCTCCAATAAGTTTAGAAAACTTAAGAAGCCAGTCACAAAGTGAAGTTGGCGGTGAAGCTGCTTTTCAGAGGTGGTCACGCCCCCTAAGCCAAGTGTTGTCCATACCTGTTCTCCATCTACCTTAGGATTCACTAGTTCAAAGTAGCTGGAACCAATTGCAAGCATGTGTAAGAGAAATTAGTTTCGAATAATTGGTTGTAACTTAATTTTCTCAAAATAATTTGTCTAAAATACAGACACTTCTAAATTCAATATATTACGTGCTTCGCTCGAAAAAATTTACTGCGATTGGTTTTCCTAGGTTGTATTTTTCCGCAAATCTTTTGCTTGAAAAGTTTGTGCGGCGTTTGTCATCTTGTCTGTGAACAGTTAGAATGATACATTATCAACAAGAAAAGCAATGAGAAAAATAGTGCTCAAAAAATGAGTCCAAGAAACATGTCAATAGAAGTAGTATTAATAATACAACTTTTTGAGTACCTACCCTACACACAAAGTGTTCAAAAAAGCCAAGCAACCCCCCCCCCCCCCGTTCACAACTTTTTATACTCTGTTTACGATAAAAAGGCAGGTGAGTATTCAGGCAGTATTGTACTTTTTTTTTAGGTATTTAGTGACAGTGCGGCTATGCAGCTACCCCAACCTTTCGCAGTGGCCGTTCCCCATCTTCCTCTTGGCACAGGAGATTTCCAGGAACCGACGCAATCTAAAATTTACAGGGTCCAGTAAAAATTGAGAAACGGTCAAAAATACGTTGTGGACGAAATTTTTGTCCTAAGGAACCAAAAATCGGCAAAAATAGTCGAGTTAGAATATTGATGACTCTTCGAAATTTAATATTTGACGAAATACCCTGAATTTAATTCGGACTAATATCCAATATCAGTTCAAGGCCAATGTCGGGAAGTCATTCGTCTTTGAGTTATGAATCTTTAATGCGTCAAAAATCGATAATTTGGCGTTCTCAGTGGTAGAACGAGGCTGATGGAGAATTAGAGAATTCATTTCTCTGCAATGTAGTCGACCAAATTCGTTCGAAATTGGTAACTGGGGTTTTTTTAGGTCGACAAAAATTCTCCCGTCAGATATAAAAATTTTGAAATCAAAGATAGCAGCGAACCTCTATCTGCTCGTAGCCATCTTGGATTTCCAAATTATTTAAATTTGACGGCAGAATTAAATTTTTCAACCTAAAAAAACCCGCATTTACTAATTTCGACCGAATTTGGTTAGACTACCTTTAAGACGATGACCGCTTGGGGCGCGACGAACAGCCGTCATCGGCGATGGTGACTTGGTTTCAACGAAGATGGCCATCGCCCGACGGTCCAGCGTTGTCACAAAATTAGGGCGTAGATAGCACCCCGGAGCACCCGCGGCTTGGGAGGGAGGGGAAATGGCCCAATCGGCGCAAAAAATTGAATGCGATTAAAGGCGCCGACGCACTCTGGGCCGGTTACAAAATTTAGCATTTCAAAAGTCCATTTGGCAACCATGCGCTATAGAAATTTTATCACTGAAATCATATCCCACGATACCTATTGACACAGAATATTCGTGTATTGAAGTTAGGAATGGACGAAAAAATGGTCCTATATCTCGGACAAAAGGCTGGGTTACTGGGTAGACGCTGCACATGATTAATTGCTCTGTCGACGTTTGTTCAATGTTTATTGTGATTTTGAACACTTCCTCAGGTTGCGAAGACTTCTTGTGGGCCATTTTATGAATTGAAAAACCAATGATAAATAACAACTTGTACCCTGCCATTTTTAATTTTACTCAAAGGGCCCCGCCCCCCAAAGCCCCAAAATTTAGGGGGAGGCCAGGCCGTAACTTTTGTTTAAATTATCGATTGACTTCCGGTTTGTACCATTTTCTTTGTCTTTTCAAGAGCTTTCAATGATGCATCACAACCTTTACCTTGCCATTTGGAAATTTTTTCATAGAGCCCCCAAAGACCCAAAATTGAGGGGGAAGCCCCCCTCAATTGGGGCTCCCGGGGGCCCAGATTTCTTTTCGTAGAAAATTAGGTTGTATACATGAAAACACCCTTGATTTGCTGATTCAGAATATTTTCAGTTTTTGGACATCCGCGGCAATTTTTAAAATCACAGCGAGCGATTCAAAATGGCCCGCAATTTTTTTTTAAAATTTCCCTTAACTCGAGAAAGGGTCATTTTTTAAAAAGAATGCCCGCGACAGAAACGCTTTTTTTTAGGTGTACATCTATATCTGAAATTAAAAGAACCCTTCCTATAAGAAAACATTGAGAAGCATCATTTGGCCTTTTTTGGGGCCCAAGTAGGTCCTTTAGGAAGGGTTCTTTTTAATTTCAGATAAAGATTGTACACCTAAAAAAAAAGCGTTTCTGTCGCGGGCATTCTTTTTAAAAAATGACCCTTTCTCGAGTTAAGGGAAATTTTAAAAAAAAATTGCGGGCCATTTTGAATCGCTCGCTGTGATTTTAAAATTGCCGCGGATGTCCAAAACTGAAAATATTCTGAATCAGCAAATCAAGGGTGTTTTTCATGTATACAACCTAATTTTCTACGAAAGAAATCTGGGCCCCCGGGAGCCCCCAATTGAGGGGGCTTCCCCCCTCAATTTTGGGTCTTTGGGGGCTCTATGAAAAAATTTCCAAATGGCAAGGTAAAGGTTGTGATGCATCATTTGAAAGCTCTTGAAAAGACAAAGAAAATGGTACAAACCGGAAGTCAATCCGATAATTTAAACAAAAGTTACGGCCTGGCCTCTCCCCCTAAATTTTGGGGCTTTGGGGGCGGGCCCCTTTGAGTAAAATTAAAAATGGCAGGGTACAAGTTGTTATTTATCATTGGTTTTTATCAATTCATAAAATGGCCCACAAGAAGTCTTCGCAACCTGAGGAAGTGTTCAAAAATCACAATAAACATTGAACAACGTCGACAGAGCAATTAATCATGTGCAGCGTCTACCCAGTAACCCAGCCTTTTGTCCGAGATATAGGACCATTTTTTCGTCCATTCCTAACTTCAATACACGAATATTCTGTGTCAATAGGTATCGTGGATATGATTTCAGTGATAAAATTTCTATAGCGCATGGTTGCCAAATGGACTTTTGAAATGCTAAATTTTGTAACCGGCCCAGAGTGCGTCGGCGCCTTTAATCGCATTCAATTTTTTGCGCCGATTGGGCCATTCTCCCCTCCCTCCAAGCCGCGGGTGCTCCGGGGTGCTATCTACGCCCCTATTTTGTGACAACGCTGGACCGTCGGGCGATGGCCATCTTCGTTGAAACCAAGTCACCATCGCCGATGACGGCTGTTCGTCGCGCCCCAAGCGTCATCGTCTTAAAGGTATCTAACCAAATTCGGTCGAAATTAGTAAATGCGGGTTTTTTTAGGTTGAAAAATTTAATTCTGCCGTCAAATTAAATAATTTGGAAATCCAAGATGGCTACCGAGCAGATAGAGGTTCGCTGCTATCTTTGATTTCAAAATTATTTATATCTGACGGGAGAATTTTTGTCGACCTAAAAAAACCCCAGTTACCAATTTCGAACGAATTTGGTCGACTACATTGCAGAGAAATGAATTCTCTAATTCTCCATCAGCCTCGTTTCTACCACTGAGAACGCCAAATTATCGATTTTTGACGCATTAAAGATTCATAACTCAAAGACGAATGACTTCCCGACATTGGCCTTGAACTGATATTGGATATTAGTCCGAATTAAATTCAGGGTATTTCGTCAAATATTAAATTTCGAAGAGTCATCAATATTCTAACTCGACTATTTTTGCCGATTTTGGTTCCTTAGGACAAAAATTTCGTCCACAACGTATTTTTGACCGTTTCTCAATTTTTACTGGACCCCTGTAAATTTTAGATTGCGTCGGTTCCTGGAAATCTCCTGTGCCAAGAGGAAGATGGGGAACGGCCACTGCGAAAGGTTGGGTAGCTTAGGGTGTGTCTTATTTTGAGATTTGAGATATTTTAAGGGTTCCACCTCTTAAAGTGTTCTATGTTGGCTCAAATAGACCCATTTCAAGCATTTTGAAAATTTTGATTTTTAGAGGTCTCTCAAAGGGCCCAAAGGGCGTAAGTTGAAAATTCTTCAAATAGACAAATGAGGGGTCAATCCCCACTGAAAATAGCGAGTTACGGCCCTAAAGGGCGAAATTTTGTCCATTTGGCCGTATCTGCAAGCCTTTAGCCAGAAACCCCCATATTGCGTCGCGCGCAATCAGACTTCAACGCGCGCCGCCGCGAGCATGCGCCGCGCGCGAGCGGCAGCGAGACGCGACTGTCCCGTGCAATGCAGATTTTCTGCGTGCAAGCACCGGAGAGATCTTAGTGCATCAGTAATGTTTCTTCTGCTTCATTGACTGCGAAAAGTAAATATCTAATACATCATAGGAGTGTCGAAACTTTTTTTTCAGAAGGATCACGTAGACGGATTTTTTGAGTCTCGAACCCAATTTTCCATCTCTTTCATTTCAAAAGAACCTAAAAACCGTCCGTCTCTTTTCATTTCTCTAAAAAAAAGAAAAAAAACAACAAAAATCCTACACGTTCCTCAATGTTAATTGCAAAAATTTCACAAAACTAAACTTACGGTAGATTTTCGATTGCAGGTATTGTCAATTAATGGTGCGGCTGTGATAATGGAGGAGCTGATGGGCCACAAAGCCTTACATCTTGCTTGTCGTCACCATATGTTTGAAATTATTTTGAATGCCGTTTTTGTCCATCATTTACCAGTTTCTGCTGGTCCGGATATTCAATTATTTAGAAAATTTCAAGAAAAATGGGAGAAGATCGACGAAACTAACTTTGCCGCACCAAATAAGCAAATTTTGGACGCTCTAGGAACAGAAGTCGATGCTTTAATTCAATTTGTTTCGGAGCAAATTCAGGTGAACAACAGATAAATTAAAAAAAAAAAAAAACAAAAACAAAAAAAAATGAGGCAATAAATATGGATAAGGTTCGCCCATTTGAGCTTGAGGGGGGGAGGCATAAAATCATTTACTATTCATCACAGTTCACTGAAAAAAGTTAGTTCGGCCTACTAAAATAGTGAAATTTGTGCAATCAAATATATTTGTTGTGTTTACCCATCAAGTATAGGTACTCCAACAATAATTGGTAACTGATACTTATTTTATTGGTGATTAACCTAGTGAACAGCATTCATCTCTCAATCTCTTGCTTAGTAATTATCTTTTTTACATTTTATCCCTCTGTATTTGGATACAGTTTTTTCACTTCCCCTTCCGCTCAGGTATCCTCTAGATTATAAAGAACAGTGAGACAAAAAGTTAGTTCGGCCTACTAAAAATTAGTGAAATTGGCGCAATCCAATTTATTGGTTGTACTTACCCACGAATTACGCACTCACCCATCCAATTGGAAACTGGTACTAATTTTAATGGGTGTATCGTACCACTTTGAGTTGGTCCCCGGTACTATTTTATTAGTAACAAGTACCGATTTATTTAGTTGGAGTACCTAATTGATGGGTAAACACAACAAATAAATTTGATTGCACAAATTTCACTAATTTTTAGTAGGCCGAACTAACTGTTTTTTTCAGTGAACTGTGATGATAGTAAATGATTTTATGCCTCCCCCCCTCAAGCTCAAATGGGCGAACCTTATCCATATTTATTGCCTCATTTTTTTGTGTTTTGTTTTTGTTTTTTTTTTAATTTATCTGTTGTTCACCTGAATTTGCTCCGAAACAAATTGAATTAAAGCATCGACTTCTGTTCCTAGAGCGTCCAAAATTTGTTTATTTGGTGCGGCAAAGTTAGTTTCGTCGATCTTCTCCCATTTTTCTTGAAATTTTCTAAATAATTGAATATCCGACCAGCAGAAACTGGTAAATGATGGACAAAAACGGCATTCAAATAATTTCAAACATATGGTGACGACAAGCAAGATGTAAGGCTTTGTGCCCATCAGCTCCTCTCCTCCATTATCACAGCCGCACCATTAATTGACAATACCTGCAATCGAAATCTACCGTAAGTTTAGTTTTTGTGAAATTTTTGCAATTAACATTGAGGAACGTGTAGGATTTTTGTTGTTTTTTTTCTTCTTTTTTTTAGAGAAATGAAAAGAGACGGACGGTTTTTAGGTTCTTTTGAAATGAAAGAGATGGAAAATTGGGTTCGAGACTCAAAAATCCGTCTACGTGATCCTTCTGAAAAAAAAGTTTCGACACTCCTATGATGTATTAGATATTTACTTTTCGCAGTCAATGAAGCAGAAGAAACATTACTGATGCACTAAGATCTCTCCGGTGCTTGCACGCAGAAAATCTGCATTGCACGGGACAGTCGCGTCTCGCTGCCGCTCGCGCGCGGCGCATGCTCGCGGCGGCGCGCGTTGAAGTCTGATGCGCGCGACGCAATATGGGGGTTTCTGGCTAAAGGCTTGCAGATACGGCCAAATGGACAAAATTTTCGCCCTTTAGGGCCGTAACTCGCTATTTTCAGTGGGGATTGACCCCTCATTTGTCTATTTTGAAGAATTTTCAACTTACGCCCTTTGGGCCCTTTGAGAGACCTCTAAAATCAAAATTTTTCAAAATGCTTGAATGGGTCTATTTGAGCCAACATAGAACACTTAAAGGTGGAACCCTTAAAATATTTCAAATCTCAAAAATAAGACACACCCTAGGGTAGCTGCATAGCCGCACTGTCACTAAATACCTAAAAAAAAAAGTACAGTTTGGGGCCCCTAAATATTTTTCAAAATTATCGAACATTTTTATTTCGCTATTTTCTTGAAATACGATCTAAATTCACTATATTGGCTAAAAATTGTCCGATGAGGGTTCATGTGTGCTGAAATACGCTCAAACGCTCTTAAAAGTCTCGCATCATTAATTAAAACAACAAATTTTTGCTCAAAAATATTAAATTTCAGAATTTAATCAGTTCATTTTTTAAGGCTTTTTTGAGACTTCTGACGATTTAATAGCGTATATTAGCATGCATTAACTCTCGTCGGTTAATTTCGGAGCCAATATTGTGAATTTGGATCGTTTTTCGAGAAAATGGAGCCGTAAAATGTTCGATAATTTGACTAAAATTTAGGGTCCCAAAATGGCAACAGAGTAAGTTTTATACAAAAGGTGTATTTTTATGTGCAAAGTAATCGTTTTGGAGAGTGCTTTAGACACTTAGTCTCTTAAAATCCGACTTTCTTGGAGAAGTTCTGATTTTTTGAAAATTGGTCTACATCGAACTTTGAGGTTCGATGTATCGAATACGAAAATCTATATTGACATGCGGTTTGCGCTAAAAGTCTTAGAATTTTATATTCTTTCCGACCTGTTATAAAAAGTGGTTGAAATATCAATTTAAGGGGGTGGTGCCCCCCGCACACCTTGGGGGCGCTGAAGGTGGAAACCCCCCGTTATTACACGCGCGGTTTAATGGAAGAAGAGAGTATGTAAGTGAGAGAGAGAGAAAGAGTGAGTGAGTGAGAGGGAGAAAAAGAGAGAGAGAGAGAAAGAGTGAGTGAGTGAGAGGGAGAAAAGGAGAGAGAGAGAGAGAGAGAGAGAGAGAGAGAGAGAGAGAGAGAGAGAGAGAGAAGAGAGAGAGAGAGAGAGAGAGAGAGAGAGAGAGAGAGAGACAGCGAGAACAAGAATCCGATATGGTTCGCGGAGTGAACGGTCGGGGGGGGGGCGATGAAAATGAATTATATAGCGCCCGAAGCAGCCACACACACACACTTCCGCTTAAAACGACGCACACAGCTCACCAAATACAGACGTACGCTCTGCTTGCAGTAATGTTAGTGCTTCCGAAATTCGCCGCCATTAGATTTGCATGGGCTAGTCATTATAGAGCATTGTTTTTAACAATGTAAAAACAAGTAGTCAGCGAATTTTGTATCGTTGTCTATAGCAATACAAGATAACATTCAGTCAATCAGTGTAAACTTGCAAATATGACTGTTGTTATTCTTGCAATGCCGCTATTCATTCAGTTTCATGGCAAACATGGTGTCAATTAAAAAAGGAGCTGATGAATATCTCGAATTCGGCTCGGATTTCGAAAAACGCTGAAACACGTGTTAAATAATTTGAGGGAAATATCTTTTATGGGGTCACCGATTTGGAGGGTCCTCTCTGTGGGGCCCCAGGGGGGTTACCACCTCCCTAAATCCAATAGTTCAAATGGGGACCCCAATTTGTTTTATTTAAAAAGCGAAACAAGGTATAATTCTAAGACTTTTGGTACCAATTGAAGGTCGATATCGTTTTGCATTCTCGATGATGCCAAATTACACATATACTAATAACAGCCCCTTATAATGTGGGTAAAAAAGATCGAGCCTTATCAAATAATTTTCTTTTTTCAGCTTTCAATAGGTTTGTTTGCAAACTTTTGCTACAGCGCTATAGAGTTTTTGATTTTTATGTAAGATCGCCTGAAAATTACATTGGCGGCATCAAATAGTCAAAAAAGCCATTCATAACCCCACAAACGCATTATAAAGAAAGCCAAAATGCAGTCGAAAGCCGAACAATCTTGCACGCGCATACGACGAACATCAAAGACAGCGATCCATTTTCCCCTTTTTCGTTAGAAGGGGGGGGGGAAGGAAATATCTCTACAGTCAAACTGTGATTTTAAAATTGCATGGTCCAGATGTTGTGTTTCTGTGAAGGGTGGCGGGGAGCAAATTCAAGAATATAGGGTGTTGCAAAACTTAAGTGCCAACTTATGGAGTGTATTTTTGGGGTGAACATGTACCTATAAAAGGCTTTATTTTTCTACATGATAGTGCTACAGATGTTTCTCTTCTGAGCTAAAGCCCTCCAAAGTTTTAAAACAAAAACCAAAAACAAAACAAAAAAACAACGCCTTTGACTCATCTCCTTATAGATACATCTGATCTAATTTATTTTTTTCATAATTTCTCACCAAACAAGCTCAATTGGACAGCACTTCTCACAAAAGAACTGAGTGACATCTTTGATAAAATTGAGTTATTGATTGATAGACCTAGCAATACTGAATCTCGAAGCAACAATGCTTCTTCTAATAACACTATTTCCCGTCAAAATTCCAGGTAAAAGTGAGCTGTTGAGCCTCATTGAAGTCATTGTCCATATGATGAAATTAAATGAGAACTTGGTTCCTTTTTCTTAAACCTTAGTCCGAGTCACGTAAGGAACCAACTCCGACTTGGTTCCTTTTATAGAATTGGAACGGACTTAAGTCCGGATTAACGGATTTTAAAAATATCAACAGTGTAAACCAACTCTGCCGTTTGGTTTCTCTTAGAGATTCGGTTTTCGTGATTATGCCAAACAAAAAGAAGAAAGGAACCAAGTCACTTTAAACGCTAAAAATTAAGTATGTACCTTTCCTGCATAGGAATTCCTTTTTTCCATGTTGAAATGCAAAATAACACGGTAGTTGAATGAAATCAAACGTAAGTAATTCCGATTTTTTTGTTTGAATGCTAGCTCTTCAACTTTGGACTCAATTTTCTCGAGATCAGCTCCATGTCAAGTGGTTCCTCTTTGATGAATTATCATTGCTAGCAAAAGCATAAAGCTGTTCAGACTTTAGTGGCACGCTTTTCCACACCTGCGTGTTGGAATTTCCCTGCTTGTTTTAAAATTTGTTTTCTTTTTGGTGGGGGTGAACTATAGAGAGGGTGGAGTAGAAGGAGCAGCAAAGAAAAGTGCGGTAGTACAAAAAATAGTAAGGGCTAGAAGAAACACAGGAGTAGAAAGGGAGGGAGAGGGGAGGGGAGGGGACTTGGTTGCTTTGATATCAGCTAGTTTGTAAGTAGAATCTGAAGACCTCATGCACATCATGCATCTCACAGATAAGGTTAAAATACGGATTTTGAAAGAAAAGTTTTTAAAGAGAGGAGATCAAGGAAGGAAAGAGGAAGGTAGTAAAAGGGAGAGGTTTGGAGAAGTTTTGGATCTTGGCCGCCACGAGTTTACTTGAGGTTTACTGATAGTTTTGGTGAAAGATATCATGCTCGTTTTGCGATTTACTCCTATTTTTAGGGGTTGAAGTTGAGGTGGGCCAGTTATAAAGAGATATTTTGACAAAGATGTGTTTCCAAAGCAATGATTATAATAAAGTCGAGTCCATCATAATGCTTATCAATAGAGCAGAATGAAATAGCAAGCGCAATCTCTCACCCAGGAGCGTAGCTAGCTGAGCAAGCGCCCCCCTGCCAATTCGAATGCTGCGCCCCCCCTTTTTTAAGGAAAAAATTGGCACTTCGGTGGAGCCCCCCCCCCTCGCACCCGTGCAAGTCGGAGCCTTTTTCGGAAAAACTCCTTTCTCTAAGAATATTGAAATAATGTAGAAAAATTAAGTTTATTTATTCACATGATAAACTAAATAAATATATCTCTATCATGAGCTTGAAAAAGCTCCGAGCTTTGTGATCGTGAATTTTGCAGAAGCACTTAGAGCCTTTACATTGCTTTCTCCCTACTTATCTTAGCTTCTATTTTCTCAATCTGTTCTCTTTTCTTTCCTTTTCTCTTTTCCCTCTCTTTTTTCCTTTCTCTTTCTTCTTTTTCCTTTTGTTTCCCTTTTCCTTTTTATCCCCTTTCCTCTCCTTTTCGCTCTTCCTCCTTCGCTTTTCAAATTTTTGCGCTCCCCGATGCGTCGCGCCCCCCCACCTGGCGGGGTCAGCGGGCCTATAGCTACGCCACTGCTCTCACCCCACTATGCATTTTATTTTTCTGATTACCTACAAGCAATAGTAAAAAAAAAGCTAAGTTGTTAAGATCTTCTTCTTTGAGCTTTACCTAATTTCTAGAGACAACATTGGGCAAGAGCTTCTGAAATTTTAGAGGCAATTGTCACTGTTTTGAGTAGGTACAATAGGTACTTACATAGACATTTGGAGACTTACCTATGTTCTTTCACATCAACTGTCATTCACTTTTATTTGAATGTCACTGGTGAAAAGCTAAGTCAATTCTACACGAGGAAAAAATTCCCTTTAGGAATTTCAAAATACTAAACTTTTTCTGATACTTGACTACTAATAGTTTTTACTATTAAAGGGACAGTATTTGAAATGCAGCAGGCATGGAATCATCAGTTTAAAATGTTTCCAGTACCCTGAATAGAACAAGGATCAGTATTGCATGATTTTAAAAATGAAATAATGTGGTACTCAGCGAGCTGAGTGCACGGATGTCTTTGCGCTATCGAGTTCATGGGATTCACAAAATACAGCAATGTGGCAACATTGTACTGTGCGCATTTAAACCCATGAAAATATGGAGCTGGTGTGTAGTGAAATCTCAGGAGTTCGATCTTTTGAAAGGTTTTAAATGAACAAAATGCAACAATGCCTCACAACACGCTTCACCACTGGTAAGAACTTTTAGTACTAGCTGCTGCATACCAAATTTATCAGCCGAGTTATGTCAAAATAGATTTGGTTACATTTCTGATCATCTCGCGATAGTGTTTATTCAAGAAAATATTGCCGATGACAGCTTTGCAAAGTGCAGTCCATTTGTATGCAACTACACAGACAAAGGACCTCCCAGCCGTAAACATTATCCACAAAATCTGTGCATAAGACAGAAATGCGTCCCTCCGCGCATGTAAATAAGAGCTGTCATCAGCAATCTTTCCTGAAATGACCTAGCTATTATTTCACCAAAATTGTTGAAAATAAATATACACAAATCCATTGAAATGAAAGGCAGAGTTAATGGTAGAGTTTGAGGTGAAATTAATGTGACTTACTTGAAAGACTTGAATTTTAATGATACCCCAAGTAGCATTTCCTACACTCTGATTTTTTTGATTTGACGCAGAATACAGCTGACTACTAATAAAATTTTCTAAAAGGAGACTCTCGTTTCAAAAGCCCAATCTTAGAATACATTGCTAGCAGCAGTTAAATAAAGATACTGACAGCGTTACTACTTCTGTAACGGCACGAGGCAGTTAAAGTGAGATGCAACATGATAAAATCACTCCTCGAAGAACACACCTTTGAAACCACCAAGGATTTTAATCATCCTAACCTATTGAAATCATCAGTATTAACTAGTTGCCATCAGTTATAAAACCACAAATTTGAAAGTGGCTCTGATGTCTGGTTCAAAAACTTGCAATTAAAAACATTAAAATTCATTCTCTTGATCAGAAGGACAATATAGCAACAAACTGATTCGTGACACTGTGACGGAATTCACTACACACCCGAACACAAGAATTCTCGGCTTAAAGAAGTGGATGAGCGTTTGTAAAGCAAATAATAAAATCTAGATTGAGTTAGTACAGAACTGAAAGATGGTTTGAGCCAATACCGCATCTACTCGTTGAGCACTGAAAATAAGTTGATCGTTCAGATTGCTAATTTCATAAACAAACGAGTACCTAATGATCCACACACACGGCCGCCCGTGGCCTCAACATTCCACGAACAAACATCTGGAAGTTAGTAGGAAGCAAGTGGGTGGGTTATAGTTGATTGAAATAATCTCTTAATGCGTCACTAATAAAGAATAAAGACATGAGTAATGATTAAATAAAGAACAAAAGTTGGGAACACTTTGGGTTCTCTGCTCAATTACCTCAAACGTTAACACTAAACATCTTACAACAGTCCTGTCTCGGCAAGAATTGCCGAGCAAAGTCAGAACTTAAGGAAAAAACTAATCGAAGAGTATTTAGAGGGAAAGTAGAGAACTGTTTATTGTCAAATCGTTGAAACCTCCGATGATACGATCATATCATAACATTGAAATTAAAGACGAGATATGAATAAAAGGAAACAAACAAAAAACTACTCTTACGACTACACTAGAGTCCCTTGATGGAAATAGTGTATAGGGAGTACCGACACGAGCTCAACGAGTTGTGATTGGTCGTTGGTTTTAGGCTCTCACGGAGTCGAGCAGGAGTCGACGACATCGAAGGCTCCACACGAAGGAGTCGATTCCTAGAGGAACGTATAGGAACGGACCGGAAAGCCGGCAAATCCGTCAGTCCACCACTGGTCCACTGTCGAACTTAACCTTCGAATGCGTTCACGCGGTCGACAAAATCGACTCCTGTCAAAATGCATAAAGTGTCGTGTCGGTACTCCCTATACATATTTCCATCAGGGACTCTAGACTACACAGGGCTATGCTTATGCCGGCAATGCGGTCGCCGACAGTCGCCGGCAGGAAGCGGCACTCGCACTCGCAATCTATCAATTCTCTCATTCTCTATCCATCCTGGCACTGAGCAAGCTCCTCGAATCTATCTGGCGAAACGGTTGGCTGTTTGAATGAAAATGGCGATTTTACGCTGATTTCAATCACAGATATCTCCCTTAATACAGTTCGAAATTCATGAGACCTGGCCTATGCCCTTCAGAAAAGCCTAACGAATCTTTCTATATCAGGTTTATATGGGGTTTCATCTGCCGTTATTCCGCAATCTGAGCGCAAAAAACGAGCGGCCGAAACGCAAAAATTCTGAATTTACGCTAATTTCAATTAAAGCTATCTTCCTTGATATTGCTCAAAATTCAACGAGACCTGGCCTATGCCCTTCAGAAAACCTAACGAATCTTTCTATGTCATGTATATGGGGTTTTCATCTACCGTTATTCCGCTATCTGTGCGCAAAAACGAGGGTGCGAAACGCAAAAGTGAATCGGCAAGAGGCAAAAAAAACGCGAATAAATCGATGTTTTTTGGAAATATCTCCGTTGTTATTCATCCGATTGAAAATCTAATTAGTGAGCGCACATGTACACCTCAAGACGAATCGAACAGTATCAGTGTTTGGGGTTTTAATGAGCGGTTTTCTTGGAATCCTAGGCAACAGATCATATAACGCTTAAATCGACAAAAACGAACTGATCGGTGTATAATAAGTGTCCGCGGACGCCACCTTCTTGCTCGGGGGTTTTGGACTTGGCCTGGTGGCTATCGCCACTTATGATATCCATCGCACCGCAGTCGACCGCCTGAAGGACACTGACCGTCACTGGCCACGGAAACATAATTGAGACCCCAAGTGCAATGTGTAAACAATACCTGTCTAAATGCAGATAGTGTGATTACGCATCTTTCATAATCACCGCATCGGAAGCATGCGATAAAGTGACGGGAACGCAACGCTGTTAAATTGACAAGTGCTCCTCGCCCAGTAGACCCGCTTGATTTCACTTCCCCTCCTTTAATCAGCCAGTCTATACTCGCCCAAAAGAGTCCCCTTTTTCACCTGCATTTTGGGCGAATCGCCCAAAAGGTTGCTCCCTTCTAATTGGCTGGCAAGCAAATATTAGTATTGAAAGCCTGAGAATATTGTGGGGAAAAGTGGCCAAAATCGTCAAAAGAATAATACTCTGAGCCGCAAAATATTTGCAAGCGAAAGAGGGCCAAATAGTTCTCCGAGGGTACAATATTCAAAACGTTGAGTAAGTACGTGCTCAAATCAGAAGGTCAGGGATAAAAAATGCGGGCGCAAACCCAAAGTTTTGAATCATACTCTATTCACATTTAGCTTGTTGGTATGAAAGTGAAAGTGTAGTGGAAAAAGAGAGGAAGAGAAAAGTGCGGAGGCAATGAGAGTGAAGCAGTGGAAGAAAGAGTGAGGAAGAGAGGAAGAGAGGCGGAAGAGAGTAAGAGAGGAAGAGAGGAGAGAAGAGATTCGATGCAACCCCTTTTGTTCCCGCGCTACCTCTTAAAGCTTGAAGTCAGTCTTGGCTCTTGATTTTTACCCTTTTCAAACGGATTTGGACACTTTTATGAGTCTTCGGACCCTGCGTGTCCGCGTGACATTCTAACTATCTTGCACCCTCTCTCTCCCACTCACTCAAACATCTCTCCGTCGGAATTTCTATAGCAAGCCTCCTTTCAACCGCTTAATGAACCGTGTAGAAATCTCCTGACCGATGCGATGGAGCCCAAAGGCGAAAGGCAAAGAGAGTATCAGCGGAGGACGTTTCCACCCCCCTCCATGCCTTTCAATTTTGACAAAATGGCTGTAGCGGCGCTCCCACCGTGAATTTTTTGAAATTTTGATTTTTTTCTCATTAAGGGTGGTTGTCAGGAATATCTACATCAAATTTCAAGTTTCTAGCTTATGGATATGGTCGAATAAAAGTCGGTACGGACGGTACCACAGCGATTTTAAAATATGATATGTAAATATAAGAGCATTTAGAAATAAATGGCTATTTTTGGTAAAAAAATTGACTATAATGCTAAATCCGTTTTTTTTTTTAATTTGAAAACTACCTCAATTAAAAATTGACACTTGAGCAACAAATTCAATCAATGTGATATGCTTTGTAGTTCATACTTAAATGGTTCTATTTCCAGAGAAAGAACGAGACAAATAAAAACTAAACTCGGTTTTCTTTTAGCCAGACAACGCTGCTTGATGGTTCATTTCAATATTTTGAAACAAAAAATAACTATGGAAGATATTAATGAATAATGATTCAGTGAAAAACTGATTCTAGAAAACATTTTATTGAGACAACATTCAGCGGGCCGGTCGGTTACATTTATGATAAATCGATACTCAAGACTGTCAGGTGTCTAGAGATGCTGTTGGTCTAGATTTTTAAGTATTGACTGTTGCCATTGTAAGCATAGTTTAACAGCACATTTTAACAGTTACCCATGAGGACTCTTTAAAAGCTATAGCTAACGGAAAGAATTAACTATGATTACCATAGCCACGGTCAATTTCCACAATGCTCGACCAGTAGTATCACTCACTCATTGACAGTCTTAACTAACGGTTTAACGAAGAAAACCTCGCAAAGTATTGCGCCTTTAGAAGAAATTTACATATGTACATTTAAATTTGACAGGGCAGCAAGTGATTGCGTTTTCAAATTTAAGACCGTTTCGTACGAAAACAACAAAACAAATTGTTACAAGATAAAAAAAAAATGGTATGGACATTACACTTAAAAGATAATAATATTTTTAACTCTGTTGTTTTTTTGGAGGTAAAAAGTACATAGGTTAGGAAAAAGGAAAAAGAATAGAACTTTACACACATTATGAACAGCTGTGAGCAGTTGCCAAACATCATCAAAAAGTACTTCAATACTTCCCCTTATTGGTGGTGTTTGCAACATCTGAGTACATGGTTACAGAGTGAATATTTCAACTAGTGCCCCCCAATTGCATTACCAGTGATCGTAATCGAGATGTAGTCAGGGTTTTGTCATCATGTCGGCTATTTGAAGTTCAGTCGAGATTTGTTGAATTTTGATTTCATTTTCTGCAACTTTCTTCTTAAAAAAAAGTTTTTAATAAAATATGCTTTGTCCGTCGATGGAACTCTGGATTTTGCGCTAGTTATACTGCAGCAGCTGTGTTGTCAACATATAATATTGGAGTCCCTGATTTTTTTATAATGGATTCGAAGAGACGAGATAACCACACTGCTTCCTTAGCTGCTTCAGTGGCGGCGACGATTTCTGCCTCAGTTGTTGAAGTTGACACAGTGCTTTGTCTCTGACTCATCCATGAAACAGCACCTCCTGCATGAATTGAAACAAGTCCAGTTGTTGAACGTCCTGTTTCACTGCATCCACTAAAATCGGCGTCACTGTAGCACGTTAAACTTTTCTCTTCTTTCTCTGAGGAGTATGTCACTCCAATATCTAGGTTCCTTTGATGTACCGAAGTACTCTTTTGATTTTAACAATATCTTCAACTGAGGGTTCTCCAAGCATCGAGAGGGGATGTTAACACTGTAACCTAGGTCCGGTCGTGTACCGAGCATTAAATACATAATTGAGCCGACTGCTTGTCGGTATGGAAACTTTTCCCTTTGATTTGCATCGTAATCAATTTCTTGACCTTTTTGATTTCAAATTTTCCCTCTTCTAAGTATTATTGAGCATTGGTGATGTAACGGCCTTACAATTGGAAAAATTTTTGTTGTCTAAAATTTTCTTCGCGTAAGCTGTTTGACTGAGCTTTATGCTTCCATCTGGTTTGGGGTTTGATTTCGAGACCCAAAAAGTACTCAGCAGGCTTTGAAACGATTTTGAATTTAGTCCTCAACTCAGCAAAAAACTCCTATAAATCTTCTTGTCGAGTAGCTGCAGCGAGACCATCATCAACATATAAGTCGAGTATTATCATTACACCGTTCTTTTGTCTAGTGTAAAGGCATGGATCAGCCGCATTCACTTCAAACCCAAGTTTCAGTAGATTTTTTCCAATGCGTTTGTTCCAACATTTTGGAGCTTGTTTTAAACCGTATAAACTTTTTACATGTTTACAAACTCTGCCACTACCATCGTCATGTCCCTCGTGCGGCTGCATGTAAATATCTTCTTCCAGTTCTCCATACAGAAACACTGTCGAAACATCAAATTGCGCGAGATGAAGCTTTTTTACGGCTGCAATACTTAAAAATTTCTCGAATCGTCGTCATTCTAGCAACCGGACTGAATGTTTGATTGTAATCGATACCTTCACGTTGACCGAAAACCCTTTTTCTACTAGACGGGCTTTAAACTTTTCTATAGAGCCGTCCGCATTTTTCTTTATTTGAACACCCACTTACACGGTATTGCTTTTGCACCATTTGGCAACGGGGCTAGAGTCCAGGTTTTGTTTTCAATCAGCGAAGTAAGCTCATTGTTTACAGCTTCTCTCCATTTGCAGGACTGTTCGCTGTTCATTGCTTCTCCATAAGTTTTTGGCTCTTCATCTGGGTTGATGAAATCATCCACAGACATGACACATTTGTCACTATAATCAGCATCTTCTAAGCCTTCCTAAAAATCACTTTTTTCCTGTACTTCACCATTACGATCCTTTTTTCTAATTTCTTTTTTGTCTTCATCAGTATCTTGTTTTTTATTGAAAATGATGTCACGTGACAGAATTACTTTGTGCTGTTTTTTTATGTAAACTCTGTACCTCTCATCGTTATCATATCCGACTAAGTACCCTTTAACAGTCTTCTTATCCATTTCTTTCTCTTTTCTTTTGAAACATGAACGTAACATTCAGATCTAATAATACGCAAGTGGTTGATTCGAGGTTTTTTATTGAACCAAAGTTCATATGGACTTTTTCTGGGCACCGCTGATTTACCAGTTCTGTTCAATATATAGATTGCGGAAGAAACCAATTCTCCCCAAAATTGCATTAGGAAGATCAGCGACAGGATTTGCATGCTTGAAAGTTCTCGCCATGTCCACAATAGTTCGGAAGTCTCTTTTGGTTCCACCATTTTGTTCTGGTGAGTAAGGAGCTGTCTAACGCTGTACTACTTCATGCCTACTCAGGGTCTGTCTTACGTGATCATTTCAAATTCTCCTCCATTATCGCTCAGCATTTCCTTGAGTTTATGGCCTAAATTTTGCGTATTGGTGAGCATTTTTTATAAAGCATTTTTAACCTCAGATTTTTCTCTAAGACAGTATCCATACCTATACTTGGAAAAACTGTCCAAAAAAATGACTAAGTACCTCTTTTTCTGAAAAGAGTCACAAAATGGTCCAACACATCAGTGGTCATCAAATTCCCCCAAATTTTTTTTACTTTCGGTCTAGTTCCAAATGGCAAGCGATGAGCTTTCTCATACATACAGCTTTCACAAAAATTATTTTCCATTTTAACTTTAATACACATACTTTTCTTTCACATGGCGTTTATCTTGATGGCTCCATCGTCCGTGGTAAATCTGAAGAATTGATTTATCATCAGATGTCGTCAGATTAACATCAACATCATTATTTGGAGCGAGAGGTGAAAATTTACGCTTTGTAGAGTCATCCACCTCTTTTCCGAATTCCAGAAAGTACCTCTTTGCTATCAACCTTCAAAATACAGTTCCTAGCGGTTGATAAGAATTCACTATGAGGGGTTTCTGTCTTGAGCCGCTAAGACAGATACTAAATTTCGTAATATTTGTGGAACGTACCAAACATTTTTCAAAAACAGTATTTGATTGCTTTCACCCAAAATCAGACTGTTTTAATCGTTCCTTTTCCATAAGCTTTTAAAGTTTCGCTCCCTGCGGCTTTTACTTTGACCACGGCTTTAAACTCTTCATAATCTGTAAAATATCTCTGACTGTTTGTAATATGTTTTTTTGCACCATTATCTATAAACCAGTCTGCATTATTCAGCTCTACTAAATTTATCTCATCACAAATTGTAATCAGAGCAATATTAGAGTCTGTGGAATCACTTTCCTCGCCGTGATGGTTAACGGTATTGACTTTCCCCTCTTCTTTTTTCATGGGTCTCCCATCAGCAATCCATTTGAAGCATCCCTCTGAATGTGGGCCCCCTTTTCCACAATAAAAACAAAGAAATGGTTTTTTTCTTCATCTAATTTGGACACATTTTTTTGCCTGAACTGCTAGCAGCGACCAATGCTTCCTCATCAACTTTACTAACTTTCTTTCGCACCAAGTTCCTCTCGAACATGCACAGTTGAGCGATTAGCTCCTCACAAGTTTTTTCTGTTTCTTTCGTCAACAACATCCAGCTAGACAAACGTATCAAATTCTCTCGGTAAATGTGGAGAATCTTACAAAATAATAAAAAATCTGGCAACGTGTTCTCACCTCTTTCCTTCAACCCCCGTTGAGTTCGATCCACAAGCTCTTTACTTTTGCTGCATGAGCCGACGCATCTTCACTTGGGTCCCAGCTAAGAGAGAAAAAGTCCATTGAGAGACGGAAGAGTTGATCCTTTGAACTGGCCTCAAACAGTTTCTTGAGTCCTTCCCGTGTTTCCGCTGCCGTCTCACAAACCATGATTTTCTGAAAAACAGCATCACTCACCGTGGTCACAAATATGGATTTTGCATAAGCTTTTGCTTTTCTGAATGAATCCTTGTGTCTTTTATAACTTCTTATAACATCTTCTGGGGCATCTCTTGCTTTTTTTTCCGGTTTGACCAGTTTACCGTCAATTAGATCTAGGGCATCCTCTTGATTATCAAAAATATCCCGTATTTTCTTTTTCCAGATTGGCCAGTCAGATTTCCTGAGAGTTTTTTATTTGTTTCGCAAAATCCATCATTCAGGTTACACAACACAAATTTTATTTTAAAAACAAAACAAAAGAAAACACAAAAAAAAAAAAATTACGCAGAATGCGCGTCTGGGCCCATAACCTTTTATGGCATTTTTATTAAAATAGATATTTTTTGGATACTTAACTCTGTTGTAGAGGAGGTGAAAAGTACATAGGTTACGAAAAAGGAAAAAGAATAGAACTTTACACGCATTATGAACAGCTGTGAGCAGTTGCCAAACATCATCAATAAAGTACTTCAATACCTATTACATGAGGGGTTTTATAATATCATTTCCAAATGCGGGGGGTTTTCCAAATCCAAGTTTTGTCATTTTATTTATCAACTACAAAAAATGATACAGCAATCCGGAGAAATACATTTGAAAATACGTTTTTACACAATCTTGCCGCCTTTTTTAAAATTGAAATTGGACAACAATTTACGAAATGGCGATGTTTTTCCAAAGAATTCCTCTCGTCACCGATAGTCAAAAATGTTACACTGGTGAACGAATGACGAGCGTGTCATACATCCCGCATTCTGAGGACCTTTTGTGAGGAAGTTGGAATTTTGAAGGAAACGAAAATGAGATAAAAAAATCGTGCTGAGTGGAAATGTCCCATTTTAAAAATCAGATGCAAAATATGTCCAACAAGAAACGTCCATTCAAACAATGTCCGCTGTGGAATGTCGAACGCTTAATTGGTCCAGTACAAAAAAATCCATAACGAAGAACGTCCATTTGTCCAAAAGTAGTTTGGTCCATGAATCTGAAAACCTTAAGGAGTATAATGTTCCAAAGGAGGTGGCTGAAATTAGAAATGATGAAGAAATTCAAAAGGAGGAATGAACGTAGGTTCTCACAAAACTGCCCTTAGACAAAGCTGCATGGAGCTGGCCCTGTACAGTGTACATCTGATAATAAATATAAACCGCATACATTTTAAGCTTGGTAGCGTTACAAAATTGTGAAGTAACTACTTTTTTCTCGCTTTTTGTATGTTTTTACCAGCTTTCTTTTAAATTTTCATTATTTTTTCTCCTATGTAGCGTAGGTGCTTAGTCTAAGGGTTGCTATTATTTTAAGGTGCTTTCATGTACGATTGACTGATTGTACTTACATTTTACATTTACTTAATGTAATATATTTGTGAATTGGATATTGTACAGTGAATATTTTGCAATGGACAGTTCTTGTTGGACATTTTGTACATTAGACAATGGACATTTTAATCAGGACGTTTACACCTTTCACCAAAAAAAGCTGCTAAAAAGCATATTATCCTACTATTCCACGTATCCTCCTATATGCCTCGTGCCTTCAAATTTTCGATACCTTCGGTGAAAAATTCTTTGCAATGATCTCGAAGCAAAGTGTTGACCATGACCACGGCTACGACTTCACTTTCGTTTAAAAACTCTGACCACCAAGAGCAGACTTGCGGCGCGGAAAAATATGGTAGAAACAGACGTAGTGCTAGATCTGGACAGTATGGAGGATGGGGAAAGTTCTCATTTAAATTATATTAACAAAGCCTAGATGAGAGCACCTTATGAAGATGGGCGTTGTCATGGAACAATGACACTTATGGAGAAAATCCTGGGCAGTTTCGCTTAGTCCTAGTTTTAAATTTTAAGTGTTTCATGGCACGAAACGGTACTTACTGACTCTGCTTTTGACTAAATACTTGTGACGTGGTAAAAGTTCACCTAATTTTTTGTGTTATTAACATGCAGTAAGTACTGCATGTTTTTGTTATGGTTTCGTATCGATTTTGGCCATAAACTCCCTGCATAATAATCGACAATTTTCGGCTTGGTCGCAAACGTGCGTTGTCAGATTTCCGCACGTAATGATCGCGTCTCGTTTTACGGTGGATTCCCTTCGTTCGATATATTGCGGAGCGGCAACGCCAAAAGTCTCCCTATCCTTTAACGTGGAAAAAACGTATCGCGCGCCTTATCGGATTTTCGATATTCTTCGGTTCGCCGCACAATGGATAGAAATCAAATCTTTGGCGGTCCAAATTCGACCCTTTTCAAAGTTGAAAAATTAGTTTTTTAGCTGGGTACTATAGTTGATTTTAAGGGGTTTATTTGGCTCGGTTTTTCTACCCTGGCTTGTCCCATATTTATCGGAGAATATCATTTGATGGATCGACAGTTTTGTGTTTCTCATGTCTTTGTATTTTTGACCACTTAGGACTCGATTTGGATCCATCGTGCGCCGATTGAAATGTTTGAATGTTTGAGTGAGGTTTTGACTGAGAATTGACCCGAATTTTTTCATAAGGATTTGTCTCCGTTATGAATAAATTTGGTAGTTTCATTATTTTGTCTGTGATTACCAACGAGCTATATCTATAGTTCGGAAGCTTTGGTAAACATGCGTAACCGCCTCGGAGATTTTAAGGTTAGCGATTTGTGAAAACAAACCGAAGTTCTCTAAGTATCTCCGCATTGTATTTTCGCGTGTTTTCGAATTCTATCAGAGACTTTAAAATTAGAATTTCTTTTTGAACTGTGCGTGTTTTCTGTCAATCACAGCCTGAATTTCAGTTTCTACTAATTGGAACACTCAAGTTCTTCATAGCTTTCATTTAATTTGTCAGTTCTTACAGTGCGTTATTGTCTCGTAATGCTGTAACTCATAGCCTTTCTTGGCATTTCGACGAGTGAAAGTGGTACTTATGTTTCTGGTGATTTATTCAAAAATGTTGTAATTTGACCTCTCTCAGCAAACTCTCTTTTTCCGAGACAGTTTTACTCATTTTATCTCCTCAAGTTGAGTGATCTGAAGTAGATAACTTCGTTAACCGATGAGCGTGGTCTAGAGTAAAGTTACCAAAAGGGGGGAAAAAAGCAAAAGGTGGACCTTTACATTTCAGACCAATTGTACCTATGCTTGCATGACAGTCATGGAGAGCAGAACTATTTAAATGGCAACACCAACACCAAATTGTGTGATGCATTCATTCAATGATAAATGATGTCGACTGAAATAGTGGGCTGAGGTCGATCGGAGAGCATCCATTTCACTCGACTCATCTCTTTTGCCCAAGTTGATTGAGCCACTCGTGAAGTGAATTTTACTACAGGTTTGGTTGGAGTTTGGTAACAACTTTTTTATGTATTTATTTACCTAAGTACAACTGTCCGACAAGATGAGAGAGTTACAATCACATTGTTCTACAATGGAATGTCAGGTGAATACAGCCTGAGGGGTGTTCCACTAAAGAAGTCGACAATTGAATCGTAACTAATTAGACCTAAGGATTCATGATTTTTTCATGACTTTTTAGTAATACCTACCAAATATTTTTAGAACTAAAGCATTTTAACTATCAGGCTTAGACAAGTGGCAGGGCTTGCTTTTGCATTGCATTGCACCAGCACACATCCGTGAGTGGTTGTTTAGCACAGAGTTTTGACTAATGGATAATCACCTGCTCAAGGATGCACCTTGATGCAATGCAGAAGCAGGCACCACTACTTGTTAGAACCTGATACTCAAAATGCTTCTGCTGTAGCACATTCATATCTAAATTATGATAACTTAGGGTTTAAAAACAATGTTAAAGTTGAAATCCGCGCATGAATACTGATTCTTCTTATGAAGAGCTGCATTGATTGAGGAGATGAGCGGAGGAGATTATTTAGTAAAGCAGGGCCATTTTGAGTATCGAGTCCTGTCAAGAAGCGGTGCCTGCTTCTGAACTGCATCAGAGGGCATGGGAGAGTGGTTGGTTTGCGCAGAGTTTCAACTCGTTTCTACTGAAGCGCTTATCAATGCGCTTCGATGCGGCTTGGAAACAGGCACCATTGTTTGTCAGAACCCTATGCTCAAAATGGCCCCCCTCAAAAGAATGGTTACAGTGACTCATCTTTCATTGAAACTGCTGAAGATGATTCGACATGTTTTACTTGCAAACGGATAGTTTTGCGAGGATGAAAACAAGCTTCACTTAACTGCGCCATGGCACCCCTGAGGCACAAAATAATGTAACATGTGATTCAATGGAATTTAAATGGACATTTTTCAAAAAGTTGTGTGACCCAAAAAGTTTTTAAAAAAAGAGTCCTCTTTCGAACGGTCTAAAAAAATCTCAAAAAAACTCAAACCCCAAAATGCGCGTTTAAAAGGGTTATGAAGCTATCTGAAAATACACTGAAAAAGTTCAAGAAGTGTGTTCGACACTGAACAGCACAGTTTATGATGCCAGGCATTGGCTCTGGGCATGAGGGAAAATGGTCATAATCTTGTCGATAATCTTACAAAGTCTGAAGAGAGAAACCTAGAAGCCAAGTACAAATGATAGTGTTAATTTGGACACATTAGATCTAATCGGGGAAAGCCAACTCGATTTGTCTAATTCTACTCGATGTAACCTAAGTCGAAACAAATCTTGACCTGGACCAATCAAATCAGCTTTTCTAAAATGATGTGAGTAAATCATGAATCCTTGGGTCCAATCGGTTGCGATAAAATTGTCGACTACTTTAGCGGCATATCCACCTAAGATTCTTAAGTAGGATAAAGTAATTTTCCCCTTTTCTTTGAAAACAGTCGATAAATAAGTGGTTACGAAGTTGTGACTGAACTTCACTCGAATCTCATGCTAACATTCACTCAAGTCGCTCAATTGACCAGGATGAATCGAATTGACTTGGGCAAAATAGATGAGTGGAGCAAGATGGATGCTCTCCGATCAACCTCACAGCAAAATTTTAGTATGGCACCGTTTTACAGCCTTCTTGTCCACACCTATATCCTTGGTAAAAGAACAAAACATTATAATGAATTGGTACCCCGTTTCGTGCATCGCACGACGGGTGGTCTTCACTTTTAAAGAAAGTTAGGTTGGTTTTTTTTATAACAAGGTGTCTGTGAATTACTGTATTTTTGGGCACTTCAGAGTTCTACGGAGTACCTAACCTTAAACCTAATACCGGTAATTCTAAGTCAGTGTTGTGATTGATTTCTTGCACCATTATTGCCATAATGATGACAGTAGTTTCTTATTTCTGCTAAGTGGGTACTTTAGTCTTTCAATTCAACTATAAACGCTCTCTTATTGAAGAATACTCTTAATTTTTCAATGAAATGAACGTCTTCTGTTCGGTCCGTGCAAACTTCAGAACCACGAATGAGTCAGTCATCCTTTTATTTCCTTCTTCATGTCCAAACTGACTGAAGTTCAACTTTGAAATCAGATTTGCTGCAAATTTTAATTTCAAATACATTATTATAATTTGCTAAAGTCAGTTCAAAGTACAATCAGCGATGGAACTCAACAACCAGTCAACGCGCAGATTAACTTGAACCGCAGGTAGGTGTGACCTCAGGTGTAGATTTTGTGGTTGAATTTTATTTTCTCCTAGTCTCTGATTTTTGATGCACTTCTGTACCAACTTTACTCACACCAGTAAAATGGTAAATAGAGGAACCTAAAGACAAATTCAAGCTTTATCCGAGATTACCTGGGATCTGAACGTTAAACGTTAAGGCAAATTACACTAACAGTCACAGTTCTCATGAAGCAAAGCACCTCACGAAGAGTACGAAATTCTATATACAGTTCAAGTTTGTTTGAAAAAAAAATTAATTTTTTATTCAAATAAAATTTCAATTTAAAGGAGTAAATTGCAATTTATTTAATTAAAACTCCTTTATTCAAACAAAACTGCAATTTATTCAAAATAAAATTTCTCTTTTTATTCAAAAAAAATATAAGAAAAAGTCAACCTAACTAAGATTTTTCTGAGATTTATTCAAGTAAAATTACTTTGAAATATCAATAAAATTTCAAATAAAATTGCCATTTTATTCGAACAAAATAGGAGTCGATGCTACTAGGGCTTGGTCGCTCTTATATCAGATGATTTGCAAGTTGAATCAGAGCTACCATGTTTTTCGGTTGTATGCGGCTATTCAGACGAAAGTGTTTACAGGAGAGGTATCAAATATTTTGAAGGAGCTTCATACGGAAGATCTGTTACCAGGAGAAGTATCAAATTATTTAAGGCGCTTTATACGAAAAATAGAAAATGTGATCAGGAGAAGTATCAAATTATTTGAAGGAGCTCTGAAGCCACCTAATCGAGGAAACTTAAGACATGGTCGCTCTGATATCACATGACTTGCAAGTTGAATCAGAACGACACGTCCACCGGGTGTAGGGAAATAAATATAGGAAGATATTTGAAAGAAAAGTTTTTACGAGCAAGTTTTCACGAAGAAGTGTTTGGGGCAGGTGAAGTAAAATGAAGCTGGTTTGGGGGAAAGATTTTGGATCTTGGCCGCAATCACTTGAGGGTTAGCTGAAAGTTTTGGTGAAATAATTTGTGACATGAAATTAATAGAAATTAAAAAAGAAAATGAACAAAAGCACTTGCTCTCAGAAGTTTCAGGTAGAATATAAATTCTCACTCCACCACTCTCACTTACTCTGCATACCCATTGAAATTATACAGAACATGATGCAGCGATGATAACTATAGATAAGAGGAACCAGCACAGAGTTTTAAGAGAAAAACCAAATGAAAGAGAACGATTGCAATATAGACACTCACAAATGACGCAATAAGAGACAGTGGCCTAGAGTTCAAGATGAGAAGAACCATACGCCCAGGCATTTTTCTCAAGAACGGCTGATCGAAGTGTTTTGAATAAAAAAAATCGGTTACGGAATGGACACAAAATTTTTCATTTTTGATATTTTCAAAAGCCCTCATCAGCTCCTCGTTCATATTAGGAGAAGCTCACACACTTTTATCAAGTTTTTTGCAAAAAAGCATCTTCTGAAAGTACGAAAAAAATTCATATCCTCATAGCAGAGGCAATTGCCAACATTTTTGCTCCCATAGACATGTACCAAAACACCCAGATTTTTTTTATAGCTATAGGGACTTGGAAGATTTTTGAATCAACCCTTTTGCTTATCCAGTTGAGAATTTCTCACAAATCTTGGCAGATTCTGAAAAATATATGGAAACCTTCTGATCGATGTGCAACATGTTTTCCCTTTAGGAGAAAAAATAAGTGTATTTTTTCAAATCAAAATTTTGGGACTTCAATGGCAGAATCGGATCGATTCCATGGTCTGAGACATGGACTGCCGAAAATTTAATTTAACGAAAAACACCTAATTTTTTCACTTTAAGGTACCCAAAATAGTGGCACATCAATCAAAATGGTTCCAACCATTTGATCAGAATCTGTTATGTATTTGAAGAATTCTCAACAGGGTGGCCACAAAAGCCAATTCAAATTTTTTCCAAAAATCCGCCATAACTCAAAAAAATGAGGTTTTTTGGTAAATGTCCTTGGAAGCAAAAATGTAGGAAATTGCCTGAACTTTTAAAGGGCACCAGCTTTTTCCCCTAACTTTAAAAGAACTTTTTTGAAAAAAACTTGAGATATATATGTGATTGAGCCTCCCCTTTCAAATAAGCCCCAAAGGGCTAAGTATTGGAAGCTATCGATAATATGATAAATGAAAAATTTAGGGTTGATTCCCTATGCGACTTCCATGTTTCAAAACATTTCAATCAGCCATTCTCAAGAAAAATGCCTGGTACAGGTGCTCTGGATCACCGTGTATACAGGGTGTCAATTAAAAAAAGAGCCAGGCCGAATATCTCGAGAACGGCTCCGGATTCCGAAAAACGCTGAAACACGTGTTAAATTATTTTGAGCAGGACATCTTTTTTTGGGGGCGCCGATTTGGGGTCTCTCCCCGGGGGGTCTCCAAGGGGGGTAAACCCCCCTAAATCCAATACTTCAATGGGGCCTCCAATTTTCTTTATTTAATAATCAAAATAGGGTAAAATTTTAAGACTTTTTGGGACAAGGTAAACGTCAACATCGTTTTTCGTTTTCGATTATATCGAAGGGCCAAGTTCGATTTTGGGGCCCCTTTTTAAGAGGCATTACTTACTCCTCTTTGAAGAGTCGGAATTCACAAATCAAGGACACAAAAATACTCTGAAAAGCAAGCCCTTTTCAGAAAAAAAATTTAATTATAACAAAATTTATTCAAATTTTGGTTTTGAAGCTCAAAAAACTTTTAGACGTTTTTGGGCCCCAAGGAGGGGCCCTCTGAAAAATTCCGAGGTACGACCCCTATTGAGTGATACATCAATCGAAAAGACGTAACAAACTGAGCATTTTGGCGCAAACTGGGGGGGGATATGTTTTTACATTCGAGATATCGAATGTCAATTTACAGATTGCGATATCTCGATTGTGAAAAACGATATCGAACTCCGGTTTGCACCGAAATGCTCAGTTTGTTACGCCTTTTCTATTTTTGTATCAATCAATAGGGGTTTTACCTTGGAAATTTTTTAGATGGCCCTCCTTGGGGGCCTAAAACGCTAAAAGTTTTGGGGCTTCAAACCAAAAATTTTAAATAAATGTTTGTCATAATTAATTTTTTTTTCTGAAAAGGGCTTACTTATTAGAGTATTTTGTGTCCCTTTATTTTTAAATTCCGACTCTTTAAAAAGGAGTAATGATTTTTTGAAAATTAGTCCAAATCGAACTTTGACCTTCGATGTTTCAAAAAAGAAAACCCATGTTGAACTTCGATTCGCACCAAAAGTCTGATAATTTTACCCTCTTTTCGATTAATAAATAAAATATGGGGGTCCCCGTTTGAAGTATTGAATTTTGGGATTGGGATCCGCCCTGCGGGCCCCCCGGAGATGGCCCCGAAATCGGAAACCCCCTATAAAGATGTCCCCCCCAAGCATTTGTACGTGTTTCAGTGTTTTTTTAAAAACCAGAGCCGTTCTCGAGATATTTGGCCTAGCTCCTTTTTTAAATTTACACCCTATATGCTATGAAAATTAATGAAAAGCGGTATTACAAGAATAACAACGGAGTCAAAGCAGCTTACACTGATTGACTGCATGTTATCTTTGTATCGCTAGACTGCGATATAAAATCTGCTGGCTGCTTGTTTCTTTTCGTTATTTTAATTTATTTGCTTAATTTTCTCTCTACGCTCCTGTTACAATACTATCCTGAAACAGGAGGGAAAATCCAGCGCTGCTTGCCTTCGGTCCTCCACCAAGGGACGCCTTGGCTGGCTGGGCTGGAGACTTGCAGATGCTGAGCTCTGTCACTCTTTTTCTCTCTCTCTCTCTCTCTCTCTCTCTCTCTCTCTCTCTCTCTCTCTCTCTCTCTCTCTCTCTTCAATCTTTTTCAATGTCTTCTCCTCATTCGAAATATTTTGAATGAGGAGAGCATGCTGAGTCACGTGCCGCTGTGGACCAATCACAGTGAGCGTCGAGCGTCACAGGACGCTCTCGGTGGTTGGTTTGCATCGGTGCAAGCTCAAGGCAAGTAATCTTAGTTCTTTATTCTTCGTACTCACACGTACTCACACGTACTTTTTAATAAGCGGAAGTTAATTCCTCTATTTATCACAAAATGTGAGTATAGTTAATAAAGGCTGGCCGCAAGGCCAAGCAAGGTTTATTTCTTTGTGTTTCGGATCGGTTGGGGAGTTTGTTTCTTTTCTTAAATCGTTTTAATTTCAAGTTTGTGTTTATCATTCGCTTTCTCTCCTTCCATCCCATCGTAGGTGAAAAATCCAAACAGGATTTACTCGCCACATACTCAATGAAAACACACCTTTTGAGTCCCAAAAAAACTGATGCCATGAGTTTGCTGGCAGAGAAAGTCGTTTTAGGCTTCACAAGAGTGGGTTAGTCAGTGTGACATTTTTGGATTTTCGGTGATGGGACGTGGCCGCGGGAAAAGTGCAGTCATTCCGTCACTTTTTTTTATATTCCAATTTTAAAACAAGCATTAGGATTTTGAAAACATTTGCTTCCGATGCCTGTCACCTAATTTTCTTCAAAATTTTGTTTCTGAGGTATGAGGTAGGGAATCTCACTTTTGGCCTGACCCTCATACAAGTTGTGTTCTAAATGGAAAAAGCCGATATGTTACAGCTGTGAAACCCTTAAATTATGCAGTTTTAAAAAGTAAGCAATTCTCAAGGCCACAATCAGAAATGAATCACGAACATTTTCAACCCGATGGAATATTTCTCCACTCACCTACCAATAGTACCGTGTGATAAGTATAAGGTTCAGCTTTCCACTCTAACCAGTAAGGTTCTTCAGACAAAATGTTTTGATCATTTATTTCATTCCCAAATTGCGCCTCTGGGCCTTCAAACCACCAAGCCTAAAAAATAACTTACATGAAAAACTGAAGTAACGCAGGGCTAGCCCCTAAAACTAACTACTTTACCTGTTAAAACCATTGTATATAAATCTGTTGAATTTGCCTCCCAACATGCCCAAAAAGGTTCTCTCCGGAGGACAGTTAAATTGATTTCGTTTCCAAAAAGAGCTTCAGGACCCTCAACCCACTCAACCTAAAAATAACTTACATCATTATAGAACTCTAGAAGCGTGAAACATAAAATTAGAACAAATCATTGCTTCATTACCGCTTTCCGTTGCTTTTTTAAAAGATGAGGACCGCTGATAATGCAGTTCATTCACTGTATGAGTGTTTACATACAGGATGTCAATTAAAAATGAGCTAGGCCGAATCCGAATATCTTGAGAACGGCTCCGGATTTCGAAAAACGCTGAAATATGTGTTCAATTCTTTTTAAGAGACATATTTTTAGGGGATCACCGATTTGGGGGCCCTCTCTGGGGAGCCCCCCGGGGGATACCTTCTTCCTAAATCCAATTCTTCTAATTGGGACCCCCATTATTAAAAGGGGTTCATTCAAAATCGGCATTTTTCGCCCACTGCTTGTTTTTGACGAAACTTTGGGGATCGATTAGAGTTACTATTAGTAGTAGATCCTGAAATTTTCGCGACCTAAAACCAATTTTTTGAGGGGGGGGCGGGGGGTCAAAGTTGAAACCTTCAAACTCAAATATCTCGCTAACGAATAAAGCTTTTCAAATGTGATTTGCGCGAAAAAACGCAAGATAAAATTTCCTTTCTTTTATTTACCCACATGTTTCACAAAATTTTAAAGAAACAGTTGCAATTTGCAATTTTTGATTTTCAGGCTCAACATTTTTTACAAATTTTGAAATTCTGAAAAAATGCATTCTTCGATTTTGATCTCTATAAGTTATGTCATTTTCTAGAAAATTTGCTACATTTTAGTCCAAACCGCATGTTAGCGAAACTTTTCGTTTCTGAGTTATGAATTTTTAAAGTTTCAAAAATCGCAATTTTCGCGTTCTCAGTGACAGCGACGAAACCTAAAAAAAGAATTTCTCCGCTTCTAATCAACGAAACTTGATGAAAATTGGGATTTGGGGGTTTTGAAGGTCGTAAAATTCAATTCTGCTATCAGATTTGAAGAATTTTGAAATCCAAGATGGCTGCAAACCCATCTGTTTGGTAGCCGTCTTGGATTTCAAAATTCTTCAAATCTTATAGCAGAATTGAATTTTACGACCTTCAAAACCCTCAAATCCCAATTTTCATCAAGTTTCGTTGATTAGAAGCGGAGAAATTCTTTTTTTAGGTTTCGTCGCTGTCAATGAGAACGCGAAAATTGCGATTTTTGAAACTTTAAAAATTCGTAACTCAGAAACGAAAAGTTTCCCTAACATGCGGTTTGGACTAACATGTAGCAAAGTTTTTTTAGAGAATAATATAACTCATAGAGATCAAAATCGAAGAATGCGTTTTTTCAGAATTTCAAAATTTGTAAAAAATGTTGAGCCTGAAAATCAAAAAATTGCAAATTGCAACTGTTTCTTTAAAATTTTGTGAAACATGTGGGTAAACAAAAGAAAGGAAATTTTATTTTGCGTTTTTTCGCGCAAACTACATTTCAAAAGCTTTATTCGTTAGCGAGTTATTTGAGTTTGAAGGTTTCAATTTTGACCCCCCGCCCCCCTCAAAAAATTGGTTTTAGGTCGCGAAAATTTCAGGATCCACTACTAAGAGTAACTCTAATCGATCCCCAAAGTTTCGTCAAAAACAAGCTGTGGGGCGAAAATGCCGATTTTGAATGAACCCCTTTGATAATTAAAATGCCTCCCGGCAGGCCGGTAAGACGAAGTAAATTCCATGCTTGGTTAAATCATTTTTTCACAAATTTAAATATAGGTTATAATTTACGTTGAATTTTTCTCTGAATTTTTCTTTTTTATTTAATCAGCTGCTCAAAATCCAAATATTATTGTGAAAAAGATTATGTTACCAATAGAGAAATGAGAAATAAAAGCTAGGTTATATAAGTTTTCCACAAATTTCAATAAATAGGTTATGTTATGATTTTCTTTGAATCAATAACCTCCAAGATGGCGGCAGAATAGCGATTTATCGGCAGTCTCAATAACCATCCTGTTTATCAACGCATTTAAGTGAAATTTGGTTTCCAGGGGTTTTCGCGGTCGAGAAAACCGAATCTGAGGTCCGTTTTTACCCATTTTCAAATTTAAGATGGCGGCCAAATAGCGATTTTTTGGCAGTCTCAATAACCAACCTGTTTATTAACGGATTTGACTGAAATTTTGGGTACGGGGGTTTTTGCGGTCGAGAAAACCAAATCTGAGGTCTGTTTTTACTCATTTTCAAATCCAAGATGGCGGCAGAATAGCGATTTATCGGCAGTCTCAATAACCATCCTGTTTATCAACGGATTTAAGTGATATTTTGTTTCCAGGGGTTTTCGCGGTCGAGAAAACCGAATCTGAGATCCAATTTTAGTATTTTCAAATTAAAGATGGCGGCCAAATAGCGATCATCGACAGTCCCAAACTGTGGCCATTAGAGGTCCCATAGGATCTATTAATAAACTTGGATAGATCTGAAATGCTTTTAGTAATTACCAAAAATCTATATTTACCACCCCAAACCGCAGTGCAATCCAGCGTTTCTATCTCAAGATATCGAAAATTCAAAGGCGCGCGGTCTTGCCAGATCGAACGTGAATAAGCACTGGTTTCACTGAAATCCGCTAATGTCGACTCTCATGGACCTAGCATGCGCCATGAGAAGTTGGATATGATTTTTTTTATTTTGATGAAGGTCTTCAAGTGCCCTGAGGAGTTTCGGGACGAGAAGGTCCATCCCAGAGGGGCCTTGGCCCCAAATCCAGCGTAAGTCTCACTATTAGTGTCTAACTGCGGCCGCGGGAGGTCCCATAAGATCCATTTATAAACTCAAATGGATCTTTTTTTCAAAAAGTAACTGAAAGCTAAAGCTACCACCCAGTTCAAACCGCAGTGCAATCCATCGGTTCGTTCTCGAGACATCGATTTTTCAAAGGGGCGCGGTCTTGTCAGATCGAACATTGAAATAAAATGTGGGTGCCCTCTATCCGCGAAATTTCGTCTCTCATGGACCGATTCACCTCCTTAAAAAATCGAATAAGCTTTTTTCAAGTTCATATTATCTTTGACAAGTACCTTGATAAGTTACGGACCGATAAAATATATCCCACGGGGGGGGGGGGGGCTCCCCACCGTTGCAGCGGAACTATCACGAAAAATGTCTATCTGCCGCCGCGAGAGGACCCGGAAGGTCATTAAATAAACTCGGATGTATCTCATTTTTTCAGGGTTGTCAGTCACAAGCACAAGCTTCCGACCAGTGCAAACCGAATTGCAATACATAGAATCATTATCGAGATATCGATTTTTCAAAGGCACGCGGTCTTGTCAGATCGACCCTAGAAATGCGCTGGATAGTGGTAATGCCACGATTATCGTACCTAACGGACCAGTGAAGGGTAGTAGTAAACCGAATGAGCATTTTTCCGGGTCTTAATACTGTCCCGGAAAGGCCAAATGCAGTTTCGACGCAAAAAATTTCATCTTAGGGGGGGGCGACCCCCAGTTTCACCGTAACTCTAACAAAAATGTCCAACTGCAGCCGCGATAGGTCCCGTAAGGGCATTGTTTAATCTCGGATGGATCTGATTTTTTCAGGGTTGTCAGTCATAAGACAGAGCTTCCGACCGGTGCAAACCGAATTGCAATACATCGATTCATTATCGAGATATCGATTTTTCAAAGGCGCGCGGTCTTGTCAGATCGACCCTAGAAATGCGCTGGAGAGTGGTAATACCACGAATATCGTCCCTAACGGACCAGTGAAGTGTATTAGTATACCGAATGAGCATTTTTACGAGTCTCAATGATGTCTGGAGAGGTTCCGATTTAGTTTCGACCCATAAAATATCTTCTTAGGGGGGGAAACGTCCCCCAGTTTTAGCGTAACTCTAACAAAAATGTACAACTACAGCCGCGACAGGTCCCATAAGGGCATTAAATAAACTCGGATGGATCTGACTTTTTCAGGGTTGTTAGTCATAAGAACTTGCTTCCGAACAGTGCAAACTGAATCGCAATACATCGATTCATTCACGAGATATCGATTTTAAAAAGCCGCGCGATCAAGTTAGATCGACCTTAGAATGGTGCTGGAGAGTGGTATCACCACGTTTATCGTCCCTAACGGAGCAGTAAAGGGTAGTAGTAAACCGAATGAGCATTTTTCCGGGTCCCACTGATGCCTCGAGAGGTCCTGATTTAGTTTCGACCCAAAAAATGTCATATCAGGGGGAAATGACCCCCCGTTGCAGCAAAACTTTCACAAAAAATGTCTAAGTGCCGGCGCGAGAGGTTGCTTAAGGTCATAAAATAAACTTGAATGGATCTGACTTTTTCAGAATTGTTAGTCATAAGAACTAGCTTCCGAACAGTGGAAACCGAATTGCAATACATCGATTCGATTTCGTGAAATCGATTTTTCAAAGGCGCGCGATCTTGTCAGATCGACCTTAGAAGGGTGCTGGAGAGTGGAAAATACACTAATTTCGTCCCTCAGGGACCAGTCATGTGCTAAATTGTATCGAATGAGAATTTTTCCGGGTCCGAATTCGCTCCCATAACGGCCCAATGACGTATCGACCCAAATAATTTCATCTTAGGGGGGAACGACCCTCCGTTGCAGCGGAAATCTCACAAAAAATGCCTAAGTGCCTGCAGCGCGAGAGGTCCCGTAAGTTCATTAAAAAAACTCGGATGGATCTGATTTTTTCAGGGTTGTCATAGTCACAAGCAGTAGCTTCCGACCAGTGCAAACCGAATTGCAATACATCGATTCACTATCGAGATATCTATTTTTCAAAGGCGCACGGTCTTGTCAGATTGACCCAGGGTCGGACTGGCTCTCTAAATGTAAGGCCGCTGGGTCAATTTAGGGGCCCCTTCCTACACACTGGGGCCCCCTCGGGACATTTTTTTTTTAAATGAACTTAAAACGAGGCAGTTTTTACGCTATTTTCAACTGATGGATCAGAGTTTTCTGTTTCTTATTTTATTTAATATTTTAGTTATTACATTGTTTTATTAAAGGCTCCAGATCATAGCTTTAGCGATTTTTACTTGGTACTTTTAAACCCATCCAAATATCAGTAAGAGGATATGCTCGGCTGTGGCCTCTTTAGTCCAGGATAGAGTAGCTTATTAAGTATTTCCGGTGGCGCGCGGTGCAGTGCAGTCAGATATTAATCCTGGGGGGGGGGGCTAAGTGACACCACCTTTTTTCACTTGCTTCAATTACTGGGGGGTCTGGGGGGTATTGAATACCTTCCAGGTAGACGGGGGGTTCGGGGGTCCTCCCCCGGAAAATTGTGAAAATTTTACACCTTGAAAACCCTATTTTAACGGGTTTTTTGGGTTTCATTTGTGAGAGAACTGAGAACTTATTTATGGGATTGAGATAACATTTCAGCAGGTTTCGACTTTGAAAAGAAGAAAAAAAGAAAAACTTGGTAGTTTTTAAAAAATGTAAGACCTAATGGTAGACTCCTATGATTTATTATTTTCTTATTCTCAGTTTCTTCTTTCAATACTTTTTGGGGGACCTGGGAGCCCCGTTTTGACCCGTTTAGGGGCCCCGTTTTGACCCGTTCGGGGACATCGTTTTAATCCGTTCGCGGGGGCCCCATTTTTTGATCCGTTGGGGGCCCCGTTTTGATCCGGTCGGGGACATCGTTTTAATCCGTTCGGGGGCCCCGATTTTGACCGATCGGGGGCCCCGTTTGGATCCGGTCGAGAGGCCCAGATTTGCCAAATTTCAGTCTGCATCGTGGACTAGAGCGGACTTGGCCAGTCTCGATCCACTTTCGGTCCTCATGCTAAGCTACTTTAATTATCTTACGATGGTTTTCCGTTAGTATGATCTATTTACCTACTGTCTTCTTTGATACATTATTCATTTTTTCATTCCTAAATTTTGCCATTTTCGCTATTTGGGGGCCCCATCGAAGGCCCCTGCGGGGCCCCATCGGGCCTCAAAGAGTGAAACTTTAGGCCGCGATCGCGGCCCTGGCCAGTCCGACCCTGGATTAACCGTAGAATGGCAATGCAGCGTGAAAATACAGCGATTGCGTGAAAATACAGCGATTGCGTGAAAATACAGCGATTGCGTGAAAATACTGCGATTCTGGTCCCTCAGGGACCATGCGCACACTGGACGGTTCCTATCTCGCCAGCGGGACAAAAATCGAAAAATGAAACTTACGGAAATTTGGAAGTATATAGGGGAATCGATCCTCTATAGAATAGAGACTAAGGATCGGGTATAAATAGTTTCATAATGACTTACTTTTTATAAGTACTGGACCTGAAAAGTGTCCTAAATGAAAATGTACTTCTTTCAATGATTTTTTTGTCATATTTCATCCCGCTCTGCAGGGCTCTGAAACGTACCCACGTCAAAGCTGTATTTTTTTCTTGATTCTAGACACAAAGAGCTATAAAAAGACCCATCAATTAATTTTTTTTACGTAATTTTTGATGGGAGTAAATTATTTTTTTTGAGGGCCCTCTAAACTACAAGTTTATAATTTTCATTGGAGTGCCAAAAAAAAGCCCCATGAGACCCCACTATGATTTTTGCGCTAAAGTGTGGGCAATTAGGTAGGTAACACGCCCACAAATTTTTTCGACCTGACAGACACCGTAAGTATGTTTTTTTTCGCTTTATGTGCGCCTTTACCGCGCCGCTCTATGTGGTATTTGACCAAAAAAGTTGGCGTAAACTGTTTTAATCACCCAAATGATTTGAAATTTGGTGTACGGGGGTATTTTTTAGCGCTAAATCCAAATTTTGCGTCAATTTTTCAAAATTCGAAAATCCAAGATGGCTGCCGACAAATTTAACAAAAATGTACCCGATCCTTAGTCTCTATTATATAGAGGATCGATTCCCCTATATACTTCCAAATTTCCGTAAGTTTCATTTTTCGATTTTTGTCCCGCTGGCGAGATAGGAACCGTCCAGTGTGATGCGTGTGCCGTATTATATAGATTGTGGTTTTTTCCGGTCCCAATGATGTCACGAGAGGGCTCAATGAAGTTTTGACTCAAAAATGTCAGCTTAGGGGGGGCACGACCCCCCGGTGCAGCGGAAATCTCACAAAAAATGTCGAAATGCCGGCGCGAGAGGTCCCGTAAGGTCATTAAATAAACTCGGATGGATCTGACTTTTTCAGGGTTGTTAGTCACAAGAACTAGCTTCCGACCAGTGCAAACCGAATTGCAATACATTGATTCGATTTCGAGATATCAATTTTTCAAAGGTGCGCGGTCTTGTCAGATAGACCCATTTAGAAGGGCGATGGAGAGTGAAATTACAGCGATTATTGTTCCTAAGGGACCGATTATAATCCACAACCCATCGAAAGGTGCCTATTTCGAGTCATCAACTAGTTCCGAAAGGATCTGAAATGGTTAGGTTAGGTTAGGTTAGGTGGGTTAGGTTAGGTTGGGTTAGGTCAGGCTAGGTTAGGTTAGGTTGAGTTAGGTTAGGTTACGTTAGGTCAAGTTAGGTTACGTTATCCCCCGATGACCCCGATAAATCTGAGTGGTTGAGCAGGCGGGCGTGAAGGAAGGGAGGGGGGGGAATCATTGATTTCTTCCGCCAGAGAAAACGCGTCATCGGACAAGCTTGTATTTCGTAAGTCACGACTTAACGCAAAATCGATGTATCGAAAATGAAGCGTCCAACGGACCTGCGTTTTTTTCAATCGATAGTGCATACCAAGATGGTCTAATCTGTGATTTTGAGAGCGATCGGTGCAGAACTCGATCCGCCAAAAAAAACGCATCATCGGAGAACCTTGTATTTCGTGAGTTATCGAGATTATCGATTTTACAAAGCCGCGCGATCAAGTCAGATCGACCTTAGAAGGGTGCTGGAGAGTGGTAATACCACGAATATCGTCCCTAACGGACCAGTGAAGTGTAGTAGTATACCGAATGAGCATTTTTTCAGGTCCCAATGATATCTCGAGAGGGCCCGATTTAGTTTCGACCCATAAAATATCATTTTAAAGGGGGGGAATGACCCCCGTTTCAGCGTAACTCTGACAAAAATGTCCAACTACGGCCGCGATAGGTCCCGTAAGGGCAATGTTTTAAACTCGGATGGATCTGATTTTTTCAGGGTTGTCAGTCACAAGCATTAGCTACCGACCAGTGCAAACCGAATTGCAATACATCGATTCAGTATCGAGATATCGATTTTTCAAAGGCGCGCGGTCTTGCCGGTCTTGTCAGATCGACCCTATAGAAGGGCGATGGAGAGTGAAAATACAGCGATTATTGTCCCTAAGGGACCGAATATAATCCACAATCCCGTCCCTATTTCGGGTCATCAACTAGTTCCGAAAAGGGGCCCGAAATGGTTAGGTTAGATTAGGTTTTTATAGGTTAGGTTAGGTTAGGTTAGGTCAAGTTGGGTCAAGTTGGGTAAGGTTAAGTTACGTTATCCCCCAGCAACCCCGATAAATTTAGAGGTTGTGCCGGGGGGGGGGGGGGGGCTATCCATTGATTTTGTCCGCCAGAGAAAGCGCGTCATCGGACAAGCTTGTATTTCGTGAGTAGCTACTGAACGAAAAATCGCTAAATTAGGAACGAATCGATGGATTGCACTGCGGTTTGAACTGAGTGGTAGCTTCAGCTCTCAGATACTTTCTGAATAAATTTCAGATCTTTTCAAGTTTTTTAAAAGGATCTTATGGGGCCTCTCGCGGCCGCAGTTAGATATTTGAAGTGAGACTTACTCTGGAATGGGGTCCACGGCCCTCCTGGGATGGACTTTATCTGCCCGACACTCCTCAGAGCCCTTTAGGAACATCATTCGAACTCGAAAAAGCTCATTTGATTATATGAAGCTTCAATGGCCTGTGAGAGTTGAAAATCGGGGATTTCAGTGAATTCAGTGGTTATTTTCGTTCGATCTGACAAGACCGCGCGCCTTTGAAAATTCGATATCTCGCGAACGAATCAATGTATTGCAATTCTGTTTCGACTGACGGAAAGCTCTGTCTTATGACAGACAACGCTGCAAATTTCAGATCAATCCGAGTTTATTTAATGAACTGACGGGACCTCTCGCGGCCGTAGTTGGACATTTTTGTCTGAGTTACGCTGAAACGGGGGTCCTTCCCCCTTAAGATGATATTTTATGGGTCGAAACTAAATCGGGCCCTCTCGAGATATCATTGGGACCTGAAAAAATGCTCATTCGGTATACTACTACATTTTTTTGGTCCGTTAGGGACGATATTCGTGGTATTACCACTCTCCAGCACCCTTCTAAGGTCGATCTGACTTGATCGCGCGGCTTTGTAAAATCGATATCTCGATAATGAATCGATGTATTGCAATTCGGTTTGCAGTGGTCGAAAGCTCCTGCTTGTGACTGAGAACGCTGAAAAAATCAGATCCATCCGAGTTTTTAAACGGATCTTATGGGACCTCTCGCGGCGACAATTAGACATTGTTTGTCAGAGAATTGCTGCAACGGGGGGTCGCCCCCCCCTAAGATGAAATTTTTTCCGTCGAAACTGCATTTGGCCTTTCCGGGACAGTATTAAGACCCGGAAAATGCTCATTCGATACAATATAGCATACGAGTGGTCCCTGAGGGACGAAATTAGTGAATTTTCCACTGTCCATTGCCCTTTTCCGGTCGATCAGACACGACCGCGCGCATTTGATAAATCGATATCTCGAGCACGAATCAATGGATTGCAATTCAGTTTAAACAGGTCGAAAGCTCTTGCTTGTGACCAGGGCATCGGACCGAACCGAACCGTGAACCGAGAACCGCTCCGAACCGCCGAATTTCCGAACCGCGAACCGAACCGCAAACCCTTTTTTTCCACTGAGGCGGAGAACCCGAACCCGAACCGAACCGACTGGCTAAACCCGGTTCGAACCTGTCCAACGGCTTGAAAAAAGAGATCTTGTAAAATAACCTGAGAAGGGAAAAGAGCGAAAAGTTTGAGCATTTACTCTGTGAGACGTGAGTACTCGATGGATCTCAAAATCGCATACTTTTCGCATAGAAAGATTACACAGTGTCACGCATCTAAACAAATTTGATGCAACTGAACGTTGATGGGTCTACTGATTCGTTTGGAGTTATGAGGGTCTCAAAAGTCTATGGCATGCCAAGGCCAAGTCACGTGATACGCGGGTTGCAGTCAGCGCCCAATTGATTGTAAACCAGTACATTCTGACTCATTCTGTCATCTTTTAGTCCACTATTTTTTTCTTTTTCTGAATTCTGAGCAATGTGTCTGTTGCGAAACTTTGCCCCAGCAGCAAATAGGGCTGGTTGAAGTATAAAATCAATACAACTAAGCACGTTCAAGATTGTGTGACCCTCTCAACTGCCGCCGCAAATGTTCGAACTCGACCAAATTTTCTCCAAACCGAACCGCTCCGAACCGGTTCACAAATGTCTGAACCGGTTCGGAGCGGTCCGGAAAGTCGCGTGGACCCGAACCGAACCGCGAACCTTTTTTTTTCGTGAAGTGTGAACCGCGAACCGAACCCGAACCGATTTTTGCCCCGGACCGATGCCCTGCTTGTGACTGACAACCCTGAAAAATTCAGACTCATCCGAGTTTTTTTAATGACCCTATGGGACCTCTCGCGGCTGCAGTTAGACATTTTTTTTCATAGTTACGCTGAAACGGGGGGCGTTGTCCCCCTAAGATGAAATTTTTTAGGTGGAAACTGCATTGGGCCCTTTTGGAACAATATTCGGACCCGGAAAAATGCTCATTCGATACAACATAGCATATGACTCGTCCCTGAGGGTCGAAATTAGTGTATTTTTCACTCTACAGCACCCTTCTACAGTCGATCTGACTAGATCGCGCGACTTTGCAAAATCGATATCTCGAGAACGAATCGATGGATTGAAATGCGGTTTAGAGTAGGTAATTGTTTCAGCTTTCAGATACTTTTTGAAAAAAATTTCAGATCCATCCAAGTGTTTTAACGAATCTTATGTGATCTCTCGCGGCCGAAGTTAGACAAAAGTTGTGAGACGTACGCTGGATTTTGGGCCAGGCCCCCCTGGGATGAACCTTATCGGGCCGACACTCCTCAGGGCCTTTCGGTAACATCATATGAACTCAAAAATGCTCATTTGATTGTTATGAGAGCTTCAATGGTCCGTAAGAGTTGAAATTCGCGGATTTCAGTAAAACCAGCGCTTATTTCCGTTCGATCTGAGGAGACCACGCGCCTTTGAAAAATTGATATCTCGAGAACGAATCAATGAATTGCACTGCAATTTGGCTGGGTGGCATAGCTTTAGCTTTCAGATACTTTTTGAAAAAATCTCAGATCCATCCAAGAGTTTAAACAGATCTTATTAAACCTCTCGCGAACACAGTTAGACAATAACTGTGAGACTTACGCTAGATTTGGGGCCGCCATCTTGGATATGAAAATTAGGAAAAACGGTCCTCAGATTCAGTTTTCTCGCCCGGGGAAAAACCCCCCGGGCACAAATTTCATGTAAATCCGTTAATAAACAGGATAATTATGGAGACTCCCGATGGTCGCTATTTGGACGCCATATTGGATTTGAAAATTAGGAAAAACGGTCCTCAGATTTGGTTTTCTCGACCGCGAAAACCCCCGTACACAAAATTTCAGTCAAATCCGTTGATACACAGTATGGTTATTGAGACTGCCGTTGGTCGCTATTTGACCGCCATCTTGGATTTGATAATTATGCAAAACGGACCTCAGATTCGGTTTTCTCGACCGCGAAAACCCCCGGAAACTAAATTTCAGTCGCATCCGTTCATAAACAGGATGGTTATTGAGACCGCCAATAACTCGATATTTGGCCGCCATCTTGGATTTTCGAATTCGGTAAAGCGGACCACAGATTCGGTTTTCCAGACCAAAAAAACCGCCGTCCACAAAATTTAAGTCAAATCAGTTGATAAACAGGATGGTTATTGAGATTGCCGATGGTCGCTATTTGGCCGCCATCTTGGATTTAAAAATTAGGTAAAACGGACCTCAAATTCGGTTTTCTCGACCTTGAAAACCCCCGTCCTCAAAAATTTCATTTAAAACCGTTGATAAATAGGATGGTTATTGAGACTGCCGTTGGTCGCTATTTGGCCGTCATCTTGGATTGGATAATTAGGTAAAACGCACCTCAGATTCGGTTTTCTCGACCGCGAAAACCCCCATACCCAAAATTTCATTTAAATCCGTTGATAAACAAGGTGGTTATTGAGACTGCCGATGGTCACTATTTGGCCGCCATATTGGATTTGATAAATCGGTAAAACAGACCTCAGATTCGGTTTTTTCGACCTTGAAAACCCCTGTACGCAAAACAGGGGGGGGGGAAATCAGTGAAAATTAAATAAATAAACTGTTTTTTCCTTCTCTTGAGATTGTCTAATCATCGTGATTTAGGTTTTTTGCTGGTTAATATTTTTTCACTCAAATTAAGCATGTTTCATGCGCGTGTTGACCTTATTACAGAGCAGGAATACATACAGGAGGAGTTATTGCAGCCGTATATATAAATATAGAGAGTAGGAGTTATTGCAGCCACCATCTTTATATAGATCAAGAAATACTGCAGCCGGCTGCAGAAACTCCGGACCTATATAAAAATGGTGGCTGCAATAACTCCGGAATTACTTATTTTTTTAATGGATATATCGGCGGCTGCAATAATTCCTACTCCATGCGAAATCGGCCGCAATAACTCCCGAAAAATGAGAATATATATATATATATATATATATATATATATATATATATATATATATATATATATATATATATATATATATATATATATATAATACATAAAATGAAAAACGAACAGCCCAAGACACATAAATAATCACTGTTTAAAGAGTGGGAACAAGGCTAAAAAACATTAATAAAAACCAAACGTTTCGGCCGCAAACGCTGGCCTTCTTCAGTGGTGAATAATAAAAAAAGAAAGAAAGGAATTAAAGTACTAACTGCTACATACTGGACCGTGACATGACAAATAAATTAAAATAAACACGAGGATAACCTCAAACAGAGACAAATCGATGAGCAACAACCACCGACCACCAATGACAACAGTGTAGTATTACACATCGCCACCAGACAGCGTGCGGCTGTTGAAAAACGCATGGTAAGAAGGCGCTAATTTTTGAACGTCTCCCCGCGAATTACAAACGCTCCCTTCATGCTTGATAATCTCAATCATTTCAAGCAGTAAACGAGGAAAATCCCTTTTTTCCCGACATAAAATTTCAACTTCCTCAAAATTAAAGGTGTGATCTTCCTCCCTCTGGTGTTTGTGAAGGGCAGTCACTTCCTTTTTATCATATTTATGACCATTCAGACGATTAAATAAGTGTTGTTTTGTCTGACCTATATAGCTAAGGTCGCAATTACTACACGGTATTTTATAAACAACTCCCGATTGTTGAAGTTTGGGAGTCTTAGCCTTAAGTTTTGACATTAAGCATTGTAAAGTGTTATACCTCGTATTGACAACCTGATAATTAAAATGTTTGAGAAAAGCTGAAATATTTTCGGACAAAAAAGGAACATACGGAATACACACCAATTTTTCCAAACAAACACGATGTTCAATTTGTTCGGAGTGCTGAGAAATATCACTGTGGTTCAAATTAACATTCACATTATTATGGACGCGCAAAACACTTTTAAAAATTTTATTAACAAAGGCATGTGGATAGCAATTTTCAATAAGAAGCTGTTTACCTTTACAAATCATTTCAAGATGAAAAGATTTGTCAGATAAACAGATGATACGGCGCGCTAAATTCATCGCAACATTCTTTTTGATGCTTGTAGGTTGAACAGACAAGAAATTGGCATAGCGGCCCGATGACGTAGGTTTTTGATACCATTTGCACAATACCTTGTTATTCACTCTTAATAGTGACATGTCCAAAAAATTGAGGCAGCCATTTTCCTCGATTTCGCTGGTAAACTGTATGAGGGGATTAAACGTGTTAAAAAATTCCAGAATGGGCAAAATCTCATCCTCTTTAACACATAAAAACAAATCATCTACATATCTCTTATAAAAATAAATGAAATACGGAGTTGTACTGAGAAAAAGAAGCTCAATGTGTTCCATAACGATGTTAGCAAGAACGGCAGATATACTTCCTCCCATGGCCAAACCACCTATTTGTTGGTAAAAGAATCCTCATACTGAAAAACCGTTGAGGAAATACAAGTTTTTAACATATGGCAAAAATGTTCTTGGGGGATTTTACAATGATTTTCAATTTCACTCCATCTAGCTTGCACACATTCCATGGCTAATTCCACAGAGATGTTAGTGTACATGCTTTTGACATCAAAAGAGATGAGCTTAAACCCATCAGGTATTTCTGCGCCGTTAATAAATGTAAAGAACTCAAACGAATTTTTGACATGAGAATCGAGTTTTCCCACAATTTTAGATAAAATACCCGTGAAAAATTTGGAAATAGTATGGTAAGGAGCACCGACTGTGCTGACAATAGGGCGGATCGGCAACCCTGCCTTGTGAAGTTTTATGAGCCCATAAATTTTGGCAACATTGGCAGTGCTTACAGTCAAATGTTTAAAAAATTGTCTTCAATAAAACCCTCCTTAAACCAAAAATTCACGACACAATTATTCTTTTTCATCTGAGACGAAACTAGCGATCTGGCAACCTTCTTGTAAGTATTTTTATCACTCAAAAGATCCAACATTTTTTGGTCGTAATCGTTCCTGCTGATGACAACAGTTTTATTGGACTTATCTGCTTTAATAAATTTTATGTGTTTGTTTCTTTTGCAAAAAATTATGGTGTTTTTTAAGTCTTGTTTAAAGTTGTTCATAAACCAACCATCACTAAACCTCCTGTTGGAAACAACTTGAATGTTTTCAGGGACTTGATTCCGCTTCACTTGCATATGATAACGCTGGATAGCTGAACAAATCCCTTCTCTAATTTTAGATACAACGACAAGAGGCTCATTACGAATTTTATCTTCTATGGTAACAATAATTTTTTCTAACGGAACTGGTTTGAAACCAAATTTTTCATTTCCTACTTTAAAATAAGGAACGGCAAACATAGGACCTAAACACATAATTCTTAGAACGTATTCAGGCAGTTCTTCGTTGGAAATATTCTCAATCCAATTATTTCTTTTCTCCAAAAACGGACCAAAACGACCAATGTACTTCTCCTTAGCGGCATTCAATAGCATGTTAAGTTTCTTTTCCAAACGTGTTTGTGTTGTTTGTTTTACCTGCTGTATACTAATGGTGGTATGTGACACAAAGTCTGCTAAAACAAATGGCGGCAATATAACTTTAAGCTTTAATATGATGTTCTGAATTGACTGTGTGATGTTTCTTTCTTCCAAATGAACTTCCTCAATACACAAATTTAAAACTGAATGCTTGAAATTTTCATTCATGTTGTCAAATTTATTACGTTTACTTCTCAAACATTGAGCCACATGGTTTACATGGAAATTGATGAACGAAGGAAAAACACCGTTTTTTCGGCATTTTAATAGAAAAATTTTCCTGCAATACACTGCGACAAGTTTCTTGCTTTCACGCCTAAACCGCCTTAGAAACGTCACAGTACTAATTCCATGAAGTTTACGTACAGTATTGTAAAACATGATGATAATAACAAAGGAACCTTGTATAAATAACTTACTCATCAACATCCAAAATAGCAAGTCAACCATTAAAACCAAAGAATAAATTACACAACAAACCCAGTGAGATATGATACATAAAATGAAAAACGAACAGCCCAAGACACATAAATAATCACTGTTTAAAGAGTGGGAACAAGGCTAAAAAACATTAATAAAAACCAAACGTTTCGGCCGCAAACGCTGGCCTTCTTCAGTGGTGAATAGAAAGGCCAAAGGTGAATAGAAACGGTGGTAGAAGGCCAGCGTTTGCGGCCGAAACGTTTGGTTTTTATTAATGTTTTTTAGCCTTGTTCCCACTCTTTAAACAGTGATTATTTATGTGTCTTGGGCTGTTCGTTTTTCATTTTATGTATCATATCTCACTGGGTTTGTTGTGTAATTTATTCTTTGGTTTTAATGGTTGACTTGCTATTTTGGATGTTGATGAGTAAGTTATTTATACAAGGTTCCTTTGTTATTATCATCATGTTTTACAATACTGTACGTAAACTTCATGGAATTAGTACTGTGACGTTTCTAAGGCGGTTTAGGCGTGAAAGCAAGAAACTTGTCGCAGTGTATTGCAGGAAAATTTTTCTATTAAAATGCCGAAAAAACGGTGTTTTTCCTTCGTTCATCAATTTCCATGTAAACCATGTGGCTCAATGTTTGAGAAGTAAACGTAATAAATTTGACAACATGAATGAAAATTTCAAGCATTCAGTTTTAAATTTGTGTATTGAGGAAGTTCATTTGGAAGAAAGAAACATCACACAGTCAATTCAGAACATCATATTAAAGCTTAAAGTTATATTGCCGCCATTTGTTTTAGCAGACTTTGTGTCACATACCACCATTAGTATACAGCAGGTAAAACAAACAACACAAACACGTTTGGAAAAGAAACTTAACATGCTATTGAATGCCGCTAAGGAGAAGTACATTGGTCGTTTTGGTCCGTTTTTGGAGAAAAGAAATAATTGGATTGAGAATATTTCCAACGAAGAACTGCCTGAATACGTTCTAAGAATTATGTGTTTAGGTCCTATGTTTGCCGTTCCTTATTTTAAAGTAGGAAATGAAAAATTTGGTTTCAAACCAGTTCCGTTAGAAAAAATTATTGTTACCATAGAAGATAAAATTCGTAATGAGCCTCTTGTCGTTGTATCTAAAATTAGAGAAGGGATTTGTTCAGCTATCCAGCGTTATCATATGCAAGTGAAGCGGAATCAAGTCCCTGAAAACATTCAAGTTGTTTCCAACAGGAGGTTTAGTGATGGTTGGTTTATGAACAACTTTAAACAAGACTTAAAAAACACCATAATTTTTTGCAAAAGAAACAAACACATAAAATTTATTAAAGCAGATAAGTCCAATAAAACTGTTGTCATCAGCAGGAACGATTACGACCAAAAAATGTTGGATCTTTTGAGTGATAAAAATACTTACAAGAAGGTTGCCAGATCGCTAGTTTCGTCTCAGATGAAAAAGAATAATTGTGTCGTGAATTTTTGGTTTAAGGAGGGTTTTATTGAAGACAATTCTTTTAAACATTTGACTGTAAGCACTGCCAATGTTGCCAAAATTTATGGGCTCATAAAACTTCACAAGGCAGGGTTGCCGATCCGCCCTATTGTCAGCACAGTCGGTGCTCCTTACCATACTATTTCCAAATTTTTCACGGGTATTTTATCTAAAATTGTGGGAAAACTCGATTCTCATGTCAAAAATTCGTTTGAGTTCTTTACATTTATTAACGGCGCAGAAATACCTGATGGGTTTAAGCTCATCTCTTTTGATGTCAAAAGCATGTACACTAACATCTCTGTGGAATTAGCCATGGAATGTGTGCAAGCTAGATGGAGTGAAATTGAAAATCATTGTAAAATCCCCCAAGAACATTTTTGCCATATGTTAAAAACTTGTATTTCCTCAACGGTTTTTCAGTATGAGGATTCTTTTTACCAACAAATAGGTGGTTTGGCCATGGGAGGAAGTATATCTGCCGTTCTTGCTAACATCGTTATGGAACACATTGAGCTTCTTTTTCTCAGTACAACTCCGTATTTCATTTATTTTTATAAGAGATATGTAGATGATTTGTTTTTATGTGTTAAAGAGGATGAGATTTTGCCCATTCTGGAATTTTTTAACACGTTTAATCCCCTCATACAGTTTACCAGCGAAATCGAGGAAAATGGCTGCCTCAATTTTTGGACATGTCACTATTAAGAGTGAATAACAAGGTATTGTGCAAATGGTATCAAAAACCTACGTCATCGGGCCGCTATGCCAATTTCTTGTCTGTTCAACCTACAAGCATCAAAAAGAATGTTGCGATGAATTTAGCGCGCCGTATCATCTGTTTATCTGACAAATCTTTTCATCTTGAAATGATTTGTAAAGGTAAACAGCTTCTTATTGAAAATTGCTATCCACATGCCTTTGTTAATAAAATTTTTAAAAGTGTTTTGCGCGTCCATAATAATGTGAATGTTAATTTGAACCACAGTGATATTTCTCAGCACTCCGAACAAATTGAACATCGTGTTTGTTTGGAAAAATTGGTGTGTATTCCGTATGTTCCTTTTTTGTCCGAAAATATTTCAGCTTTTCTCAAACATTTTAATTATCAGGTTGTCAATACGAGGTATAACACTTTACAATGCTTAATGTCAAAACTTAAGGCTAAGACTCCCAAACTTCAACAATCGGGAGTTGTTTATAAAATACCGTGTAGTAATTGCGACCTTAGCTATATAGGTCAGACAAAACAACACTTATTTAATCGTCTGAATGGTCATAAATATGATAAAAAGGAAGTGACTGCCCTTCACAAACACCAGAGGGAGGAAGATCACACCTTTAATTTTGAGGAAGTTGAAATTTTATGTCGGGAAAAAAGGGATTTTCCTCGTTTACTGCTTGAAATGATTGAGATTATCAAGCATGAAGGGAGCGTTTGTAATTCGCGGGGAGACGTTCAAAAATTAGCGCCTTCTTACCATGCGTTTTTCAACAGCCGCACGCTGTCTGGTGGCGATGTGTAATACTACACTGTTGTCATTGGTGGTCGGTGGTTGTTGCTCATCGATTTGTCTCTGTTTGAGGTTATCCTCGTGTTTATTTTAATTTATTTGTCATGTCACGGTCCAGTATGTAGCAGTTAGTACTTTAATTCCTTTCTTTCTTTTTTTATTATTCACCACTGAAGAAGGCCAGCGTTTGCGGCCGAAACGTTTGGTTTTTAATAATGTTTTTTAGCCTTGTTCCCACTCTTTAAACAGTGATTATATATATATATATATATATATAAAACAATAAAAATGCGCTGTTCAGCCAAAAATAAAACAAATAAAAAGGGGAAAATTAAATCATAATAAAAATAATAAAATGATCCGACCTTTAATTGTGATGTTATTTTATTTTTTTTAACGTTTCGACGTCCATACGCCTTCTTCAGAAAAATTATACAAAATAAACATAGCCAAAACAAAGGAACAAACTAAGAAATAAGTAATAAACACAAACTAAGAAATTATTACTTATTTCTTAGTTTGTTCCTTTGTTTTGGCTATGTTTATTTTGTATAATTTTTCTGAAGAAGGCGTATGGACGTCGAAACGTTAAAAAATAAAATAACATCACAATTAAAGGTCGGATCATTTTATTATTTTTATTATGATTTAATTTTCCCCTTTTTATTTGTTTTATTTTGGCTGAACAGCTCATTTTTATTGTTTTATAATTATTTACAGCCATTTTTTTTGTTTTTCATATTTTTATATATATATATATATATATATATATATATATATATATATATATATATATTATAATATATATATATATATATATATATAATATATATATATATATATATATATATATATAATATAATATATTATATATATATAAAATATATATATATATATATATATATATATATATATATATATATATTTTAATATATATATAGACAATGCTTTTGAGTTGGGCAAACTCATCAGCTGAGGTAATAAAGCCAAGAAAAAAGAAAAAAATCATATTAAAAATATGAAAGTAATAGTTAAAAAACTAAATGGGGGAGAGAGTTCAACTCAGGCAGTGCAACAGAAAGCATGAGCGAGGACAGCGTTCGAGAGCATCACGACCGGTTTCGTCCTTGTTAGGACTCATCAGGTGAGCTTACTCGAGCTGCCTCTAACTCAATGCAATCGGCACTCCAGCAAGTCGTCAAAACGACAACGCTGACGTGACGCGAGAACGCAAAAAAATGCGCGCGCGCCATCTACCGTAAATGTTGAACAACTCTCAGATGAAAAAAAGGAAAGCCCAAAAAAAAAAAGATTAACGAAACGGCTGGGGATGCGAACGCAATCCAAACACAGCCGCCCGCTCCCGAACGGGAAAAAGAGCACGAGAACCTCAACTTGCTATAATAAGCGGAACAACATACTTTGGCCACATACTTATGACTCAAGTCATGGCCGTTGTTATTGTGATGGCATGACTCTTATTTTATATTTTTTTGTTTTTTTAATTTTCGATTGATAAAGGAGGTGTTAGTCCTTCGAAACGTCTCGATTTTTTAATTTTATTGTTTCGCGGCCTTATTCCCACTTAAGTTGCTATTATTATTCATGTGTTGGGCCGATTTAAGTTCTTTCCTTGTTTATATATATATATATATATATATATATATATATATATATATATATATATATATATATATATATATATATATATATATATATATATATATATATATATATATACACAGGGTGTGGCAGACCACCCGTCCACTATTTTTATCTAAAAAACGGCCGAAAATTGCGCTTCGGGGGCAAAACTTTCATTGGGTATATCGACCCCAAGGAATCCAATGAAAATATTTTTTGCCCCCCAAAACCACCCCTTGGGGGGTGATTTAGGGGGGTGGGTACCCGTACCTCGAAAAAATCAAATGAAAAGGGTATTTTTTGACATTGGAATCTAATACGGCATACAAAAATAAAACTTTTTTATCCTCAAGTTTTTTTTCTAAAAACCACCCTTTTTTGAGTTAGGGGTGGTTTTCAAAAAATTTAGGGGTAATCTTTGATTGACCGCTGTGACCCTCCAAATCATTGGATTTAAAAAAACTAAGAAGTTTCTGAAAGGGCAGACAAAGAACTTTCTTTTGATGTATGATATGCCTATTTTTTGTGAAAAAGGGTACAAGGCCCCCTCACCCCAAAATTTTGGTGCTTCAGGGGGCCCTACGTAAGAATTGTCAAATGTAAAGGTATTGCTTGTGATACATCCTTTGAAAGGTCTTTCAGAGACGAAAAAAGTGATACCCCCCAAAAGTCATAAAAACAACCCCCTTCCAAAATGGCGGCCGTTTTAAGGTTAGGGGGCTCAAGGGGGACCTTCAGACAAATGATCCAAAATTGAACGATACATGGCTAAAAGGGTCTTAAAAAGAGGAAAATAATGGTTCAAACCACGAGTCAAACCGACTTTTCAATCCAAAGTTACGGCCGGTTGAAATTTAGGGGTAGTTAGGTTTCCCAAAAAGGCACCCCTAAATTTCAATCGGCCGTAACTTTGGATTGAAAAGTCAGTTTGACCCGCGGTTTGAACCATTATTTTTCTCTTCTTAAGACCCGTTTAGCCATGTATCGTTCAATTTTGGATCATTTTTCTGAAGGTCCCTCCTTGAGCCCCCTAACCTTAAAACGGCCGCCATTTTAGAAGGGGGTTGTTTTTACGACTTTTGAGGGGCATAACTTTTTTCGTCTCCGAAAGACCTTTCAAATGATGTATCACAAGCCATACCTTTACATTTGACAATTTTTACGTAGGGCCCCCTGAAGCCCCAAAAATTTTTGGGGGGAGGGGGCCTTGTACCCTTTTTCACAAAAAATAGGCATGTGATACATCAAAAGAAAGCCCTTGGTCTGCCCTTTCAGAAACTTCTTAGTTTTTTGAAATCCAATGATTTGGAGGGTCACAGCGGTCAATTAAAGATTACCCCTAAATTTTTTGAAAACCACCCCTAACTCAAAAAAGGGTGGTTTTTTGAAAAAAAAAACTTTGGATAAAAAAGTTTTATTTTTTATGCCGTATTAGATTCCAATGTCAAAACATACCCTTTCCATTTGATTTTTTCGAGATACGGGTACCCACCCCCCTAAATGACCCCCAAGGGGTGGTTTTGGGGGGCTGAAAATATTTTCATTGGATTCCTTGGGGTCAATATACCCTATGAAAGTTTTGCCCCCGAAGCGCAATTTTCGGCCGTTTTTTAGATAAAGATAGTGGACGGGTGGTCTGCCACACCCTGTGTGTGTGTGTATGTATATATATTTTATATATATATATATATATATATATATATATATATATATATATATATATATATATATATATAACAACTTTAATCGGGATAAAGGCTATTATTAATAATAGCCTTTATCCCGATTAAAGTTGTTATATATATTAGTGGGCTAATTAAGAATTGTTTTATACTTATATATATATATACAGGGTGTGGCAGACCACCCGTCTACTATCTTTATCTCAAAAACGGCCGAAAATTGAGCTTCGGGGGCAAAACTTTCAAGGTATATCGACCCCAAGGAATCCAATGAAAATATTTTCAGCCCCCCAAAATCACCCCTTGGGGGTTATTTAGGGGGGTGGGTACCCGTATCTCGAAAGAATCAAATAAAAAGGGTATGTTTTGACATTGGAATCTAATACGGCATAAAAAAATAAAACTTTTTTATCCCCAAGTTTTTTTTCTAAAAACCACCCTTTTTTGAGTTAGGGGTGGTTTTCAAAAAATTTAGGGGTAATCTTTGATTGACCGCTGTGACCCTCCAAATCATTGAATTTCAAAAAACTAAAAAGTTTCTGAAAGGGCAGACCAAGGGCTTTCTTTTGATGTATCACATGCTTATTTTTTGTGAAAAAAGGTACAAGGCCCCTTCAACCCAAAATTTTGGGGCTTCGGGGGGCCCTACGTAAAAATTTTCAAATGTAAAGGTATGGCTTGTGATACATCATTTGAAAGGTCTTTCAGAGACGAAAAAAGTGATACCCCCCAAAAGTCGTAAAAACAACCCCCTTCCAAAATGGCAGCCGTTTTAAGGTTAGGGGGCTCAAGGGGGGACCTTCAGAAAAATGATCCAAAATTGAACGATACATGGCTAAAAGGGTCTTAAAAAGAGGAAAATAATGGTTCAAACCACGAGTCAACCCGACTTTTCAATCCAAAGTTACGGCCGATTGAAATTTAGGGGTAGTTGGGTTTCCCAAAAAGGCACCCCTAAATTTCAATCGGCCGTAACTTTGGATTGAAAAGTCGGTTTGACTCGCACTTTGAACCATTATTTTTCTCTTTTTAAGACCCTTTTAACCATGTATCGTTCCATTTTGGACCATTTTTCTGAAGGTCCCCCCGTGAGCCCCCTAACCTTAAAACGGCCGCCATTTTGGAAGGAGGTTGTTTTTACGACTTTTGGGGGGTATCACTTTTTTCGTCTCTGAAAGACCTTTCAAATGATGTATCACAAGCCATACCTTTACATTTGAAAATTTTTACGGAGGGCCCCCCGAAGCCCCAAAATTTTGGGGTGAGGGGGCCTTGTACCTTTTTTCACAAAAAAATAGGCATGTGATACATCAAAAGAAATCCCTTGGTCTACCCTTTCAGAAACTTCTTAGTTTTTTGAAATCCAATGATTTGGAGGGTCACAGCGGTCAATCAAAGATTACCCCTAAATTTTTTGAAAACCACCCCTAACTCAAAAAAGGGTGGTTTTTAGAAAAAAAACCTAGGGATGAAAAAGTTTTACTTTTTTATGCCGTATTAGATTCCAATGTCAAAACATACCCTTTCCATTTGATTTTTTCGAGATACGGGTACCCACCCCCCTAAATAATACCCAACGGGTGGTTTTGGGGGGCTGAAAATATTTTCATTGGATTCCTTGTTGTCGATATACCTCATGAAAGTTTTGCCCCCGAAGCTCAATTTTCGGCCGTTTTTGAGATAAAGATAGTGGACGGGTGGTCTGCCACACCCTGTATATATATATATATATATATATATATATATTTTATATATATATATATATATATAATATATATATATATATATATATATATATATATATATATATATATATATATATATATATAAACATATACACAGGGTGTCCCAGACCACCCGTGTAGGTACTTTTTCTCAAAAACGGCTGGGAGTAGAGAGCTGAAACAAAAAAGTTAGATAGGGAATTGACCCCAAAGAATTCAATGAAAGTATTTTCAAAGCCCCCCGAGGTCCCCCGGGGGGGTTTTGGGGGGATTCGAAACACATTTTTCCATTTTTGGCGGGAAAAAGCCTATAAAAGGTACAAAAATAAGTTCAGATTCTAAAAGAACAACTCATTGCCGACATTTTTACTCCGTAACTTTTTCCAGAAAACCCCAATTCTTGGGGTTATAAGCCCTTTTGGGGGGAAATTTTCATTCGGCCACTGTGACCATGCTATTCAATATTTTTCAAAAAACTAAAATTCATCTGAAAGAAGAGATTAAGACCTTTCGATTGATGTGCCACATAATACCTAAAAATGAAAAATTAAGGCCCCCACGTAGATTCCAAAATTTGGGGGTCTTTGGGCCCCCCCCCACGTAAATAAAGTCAAATAGCAAGGTAAGGCTTGTGATACATCGATCGAAAGCCCTCAAAGAGTAGAATAAGATGACGTAATCCAAAATTGTCTACAATCATTACTTTCAAAATGGCGGCCATTTGAAAATTATGGGTGTTCAAAGGAAAGTCCTGGGAAAAGAGTCCAAGGATGAACGATACATAGATTGAAAGGCCTTAAAAAAAGCAAACGAATGGTGCAAACCGCAAATCAATTCGCCACTTCAATCAAAAGTTATGACCGATTGAAACTTAAAGGGCTCAAAAAGGCGTATTTAAGGCTGCTTAAATTTCAATCGGTCATAAGTTTTGATTGAAGAGGCGAATTGATTTGCGGTTTGCACCATTCGTTTGCTTTTTTTAAGGCCTTTCAATCTATGTATCGTTCATCCTTGGACTCTTTTCCCAGGACTTTCCTTTGAACACCCATAATTTTCAAATGGCCGCCATTTTGAAAGTAATGATTGTAGACAATTTTGGATTACGTCATCTTATTTTACTCTTTCAGGGCTTTCGATCGATGTATCACAAGCCATACCTTGCTATTTGACTTTATTTACGTGGGGGGGCCCAAAGACCCCCAAATTTTGGAATCTACGTGGGGGCCCTAATTTTTCATTTTAAGGTATTATGTGGCACATCAATCGAAAGGTCTTAATCTCTTCTTTCAGGTAATTTTTAGTTTTTTGAAAAATATTGAAAAGTGTGGTCACAGTGGCCGAATGAAAATTTCCCCCCAAAAGGGCTTATAACCCCAAAAATTGGGGTTTTCTGGAAAAAGTTACTGGAGTAAAAATGTCGGCAATGAGTTGTTCTTTTAGAATCTGAACTTATTTTTGTACCTTTTTTAGGCTTTTTCCCGCCAAAAATGGAAAAATGTGTTTCGAACCCCCCCAAAACCCCCCCGGGGAACCTCGGGGGGCTTTGAAAATATTTTCATTGAATTCTTTGGGAGTCAATTCCCTATCTAACTTTTTTGTTTCAGCTCTCTAATCCCAGCCGTTTTCGAGAAAAAGTACCTACACGGGTGGTCTGGGACACCCTGTATATAGGGTGTTGAAAAACTGTTCCCGAATATTTCAGGGGCGGATTTTACAGGTCAAAGAAAGACTTTTCTTACCTATAAACATGGGTCCGAAATTGCAGTCTTTTCGAGTTACAGTGTTGCGGAGTTTCCGAAAAACAAATTGAAAAATTGTCATAACTCCCTCGTGAATTTTTCTTAATGCTCGTAAATGGGTACTCTGGTGTCGTTTCAGGCGTTCTTGCCAATTTTGGCCGTGAAAATGCTGTGTGCAAAAATTTGAGGGGGGTTATGGGGTTTTTTCTTGATTTTTCTCACTTTTTTTGGCCAAATTAAATGAAAACATGCTTTCGGATTCATTTAACCCAAAAACGATTCGCATCACTCAATAGTTTGTAAAAAAGTATGCATTTTTAGTCCTTACAAGTTTTTCCAATTCGTAAACCATTTCCGAGAAAATCGTCCTTAAAGTTGGAGAAGTCGTCCAAGAATTGACAGAATCAAAGAAAAGGCGATCATTGGCCGACCTCTGCAACTTCACGGACGATTTTCCCGGAAATGGTTTACAAATTGGAAAAACTTGTAAGGACTAAAAATGCATACTTTTTTACGAACTATTGAGTGATGCTAATCGTTTTTGGGTTTAATGAATCCGAAAGCATATTTTCACATAATTTGGCCAAAAAAAGTGAGAAAAATCAAGACAAAACCCCATAACCCCCCTCAAATTTTTGCATACAGCATTTTCACGGCCAAAATCGGCAAGAACGCCTAAAACTACACCAGAATGCCCATTTACGAGCATTAAGAAAAATTCACGAGGGAGTTATGACAATTTTTCAATTTGTTTTTCGGAAACTTTGCAACACTGTAACTCGGAAAGACTGCAATTTCGGACCCATGTTTATCAGAAAAAAAGTCTTATCTTGACCTGTAAAATTCGCCCCTGAAATATTCGGGAACAGTTTTTCAACACCCTGTATATATATATATATATATATATATATATATAATATAATATATATATATATATATATATATATATATATATTATATATATATATATATATATATATATATATATATATATATATATATATATATATATATATATATATATATATAGTGGTTGAAATAAGAGCTAATTAGCCAGTTATTTTTTTTGGGACTATTTTCACATAATTTATTCTTTCTTTAAAAAACACAGAAGAGAAAATAATAATAAATGAGTTTAGCAAACGTTTCGGCTTGAATCACAGCCATCCTCAGTGCAAATAAAAACAATAAACCAAAATTGGGAACCGTCACAGCAAATCGAAAACCATAACAAAGCAGAAACTTAACTGACTATAATATACAATAAACGACGCGAGACCCAAGAGGCCCGGTAAATCAAGAAACAAAACAATCAGTGTGCATACCTACACATGTTGCCAACTTTACATTGTTGCAATATTTATTATTAAAATAAAAAAAAAAAAAAAAAAAAAAAAAAAAACTTTATAATTAATTATCTATTTGATTTTTAATGAAAAACTGATCATACCTTGAACTAAGACCAGATGTATCAGTCCTAAAATTAATAGCACTTTGACACTTTTTTATATGTACTGCTTCCAATACATGCCTAGCTTTCAAATTCTTCTCTTTGGCTAAGACCTGAGGTTGTTCAAAATCAAAAACATGACCCATGTCCTTCATATGTTGATGTAAGGCTGTTTGTTCCTTCTTATCATATTTGTGAGATTTAATCCGTTTACTTAAATACCGTTTAGTTTGACCTATATACGATCCCTCACAATTTTTACAGTTTATTTTGTAGACAACAGAAGATTTCTTTTCGACAGGAGTTTTGAGAAATGAAGCTCGTAAAAAGACTGTGGATACTTTAAAACATTTTTTGCATAGTGTTAACAGTGGTGAAATCCGAAAAGAACAAAATAAAAACATAGGAAAAGAAATTTTCGTTAAAAATGTCCGTAAAGAAATTATTAAAACCGAAAAATTTCTCAAAGAAAATTCTGACCTTTTTGTTATAAATACGGATAAAAGTAATAAAACTGTTGTAATCACTAAAAAAGACTACAATGACAAAATGATGACCTTACTAAGTGATGATAAAGTATATAAACAAATAAAAAGAGATTTAACAAACACCCAACAACTAAAAAACAACTCCATGGTTAACAATTGGTTAAAGAACAAGTTCATTAATAAAGAAATTCATGAAGGGTTAGTCATGAAGGAGGCGTTGCCTCCGAAAATCTATGGTTTAGTAAAATTGCATAAGCCTGGTTACCCTCTCAGACCTATCGTGAGTAGTATACAATCACCATTTTACAAAATGTCAAAGTATTTGGGTGAAATTATAGGCAAGGTTGTAGGAAAAACAAAATATCATGTAAAAGATTCTTTTAGTTTTCAGAGATTTGTTAAGCATCAAACGGTCCTTGATGGTTATATGTTAGCTTCGCTGGATGTTGTGTCTCTTTATACGAATGTTCCCATAGATCTTGCATTAAAAGTGATTGAAGATAAGTGGCCAAAAATTAAGAAGTTCACTAAAATGCCAGAAAATGATTTTTTGTATGCTGTAAAAATATGCTTAAATTCAACTTTTTTTCAGTTTGGAGATATGTTCTTTCAGCAAGTATCTGGACTAGCAATGGGTGGCCCGATTTCGGCAGTCATTGCAAATTTAGTTTTGGAGAGTGCTGAAGATACATTATTAAATACTTTGCCTTTTAGATGTATTTTTTATAAAAGGTTTGTAGATGACATCCTAATATGCATTCCTAAAGATAAAGGTAGTTTGCTATTAGACCATTTTAATAGTTTTCACGAGAATATTCAATTCACACTTGAAGAAGAAGTGGAGGAAAAAATTAATTTTCTGGACATGACAATTGATCATATTAAAAGTGGAAAAATAAGAACAAAATGGTATCAAAAACTAACTCATTCGGGTAGGTATCTGAACTTTTTTTCTGATGTGCCTTTTCAGCACAAATTGAATGTTATTAATAATTTAGCAAATAGAGTGGTTAATTTAACGGATTATTGTTACCAAACAGAATGTATTCTCAAGGCAAAAAAAATGTTGCATAAAAATGGTTACCCAGAGAAGCTGATGAACACAGTTTTCAAAAAGGTACAAGCTCAACGAAAGCGTACCCATATAAATGTGAGTGAAAAACCTAAAATTGATTTACGTAGTGTTGTTAAATTACCGTATGTGCCTGTTTTAGCGGAAAATTGTAAAAGGTCGTTAGGAAAAATTGGTATCCAGCCTGTGTTTGCAAACACGTTTACTAATAAAAAATTGTTTACGAATTTAAAAAGCAAAACTCCTGTCGAAAAGAAATCTTCTGTTGTCTACAAAATAAACTGTAAAAATTGTGAGGGATCGTATATAGGTCAAACTAAACGGTATTTAAGTGAACTGATTAAATCTCACAAAAATGGTAAGAAGGAACAAACAGCCTTACATCAACATATGAAGGACATGGGTCATGTTTTTGATTTTGAACAACCTCAGGTCTTAGCCAAAGAGAAGAATTTGAAAGCTAGGCATGTATTGGAAGCAGTACATATAAAAAAGTGTCAAAGTGCTATTAATTTTAGGACTGATACATCTGGTCTTAGTTCAAGGTATGATCAGTTTTTCATTAAAAATCAAATAGATAATTAATTATAAAGTTTTTTTTTTTTTTTTTTTTTTTTTTTTTTATTTTAATAATAAATATTGCAACAATGTAAAGTTGGCAACATGTGTAGGTATGCACACTGATTGTTTTGTTTCTTGATTTACCGGGCCTCTTGGGTCTCGCGTCGTTTATTGTATATTATAGTCAGTTAAGTTTCTGCTTTGTTATGGTTTTCGATTTGCTGTGTCGGTTCCCAATTTTGGTTTATTGTTTTTATTTGCACTAAGGATGGCTGTGATTCAAGCCGAAACGTTTGCTAAACTCATTTATTATTATTTTCTCTTCTGTGTTTTTTAAAGAAAGAATAAATTATGTGAAAATAGTACCAAAAAAATAACTGGCTATTTAGCTCTTATTTCAACCACTATATATATATATATATATATATACAGGGTGTCAATTAAAAAAGGAGCCAGGCTTCATATCTCGAAAACGGCTCCGAATTTCAAAAAAACGCTGAAACACGTGTTCCATTATTTCGAGGGGGACATCTTTTGAGGGGGTCCCCATTTTGGGGAACCCCTCCTGGGGGGCCCCAGGGGGGTCAAGTCTCGTATTTCTAATGTGGACCCCCACTTTTTATTTGATAATCGGAAAGAAGGTGAAATTCTAAGACTTTTGGCGCAAACCAGAGGTCGATATCGTTTTTCGTGTTCGATATATCGAAGGTCAAAGTTCGATATAGACCCATCTTAAGAAATTCGTAACTTTCCTTTAAGTAGTCCAAAATTTCAAAAACTTTGTGTCTAAAATGCTCTACAGAGCAAGCACTTTTCAGAAAAAAATTCCATTTTAACAGAAATTTAGTCAAAATTTGGTTTTAAAGCCCCCAAACATGTTAAACGTTTTTGGGCCCCCACGGGGGCTAACAGAAAAATTCCGAGAGACGACCCCTATCGAGTGATACATCAATCGAAAAGGCGTAACAAACTGAGCATTTTGGCGCAAACCGGAGGTCCATATCGTTTTTCATATTCGAGATATCGCATTCTGTAAATCGACATTTGACATTCGATATCTCGAATATGAAAAACGATATGGACCTCCAGTTTGCGCCAAAATGCTCAGTTTGTTACGCCTTTTCGATTGATGTATCACTCGATAGGGGTCGTCTCTCGGAATTTTTCTGTTAGCCCCCGTGGGGGCCCAAAAACGTTTAACATGTTTGGGGGCTTTAAAACCAAATTTTGACTAAATTTCTGTTAAAATGGAATTTTTTTCTGAAAAGTGCTTGCTCTGTAGAGCATTTTAGACACAAAGTTTTTGAAATTTGGACTACTTAAAGGAAAGTTACGAATTTCTGAAGATGGGTCCATATCGAACTTTGACCTTCGATATATCGAACACGAAAAGCGATATCGACTTTTGGTTTGCGCCAAAATTCTTAGAATTTCACCTTCTTTCCGATTATTAAATAAAAAATGGGGGTCCCCATTAGAAATACGGGACTTGACCCCCCTGGGGCCCCTGGGGCCCGAAATTGGGGACCCCCTCAAAAGATGTCCTCCTCGAAATAATCGAACACGTATTCCAGCGTTTTTTAGAATTCGGAGCCGTTTTCGAGATATTCAGCCTGGCTCCTTTTTTAATTGACACCCTGTATATATATATATATATATATATATATATATATATATATATATATATATATATATAATATATATAATATATATATATATATATATATATAAAACAATAAAAATGGCTGTAAATAATTATAAAACAATAAAAATGAGCTGTTCAGCCAAAAATAAAACAAATAAAAAGGGGAAAATTAAAGCATAATAAAAATAATAAAATGATCCGACCTTTAATTGTGATGTTATTTTATTTTTTTTAACGTTTCGACGTCCATACGCCTTCTTCAGAAGAAGGCGTATGGACGTCGAAACGTTAAAAAAAATAAAATAACATCACAATTAAAGGTCGGATCATTTTATTATTTTATTATGCTTTAATTTTCCCCTTTTTATTTGTTTTATTTTTGGCTGAACAGCTCATTATTATTGTTATATATATATATATATATATATATATATATATATATATATATATATATATATATATATATATATATATATATATATATATATATATATATATTATATATATTATATATATATATATATATAAGCGAAACAACATACTTTGGCCACATGGTATAGACAATGCTTTTGAGTCGGGCAAACTCATCAGCTGAGGTAATAAAGCCAAGAAAAAAGAAAAAAATCATATTAAAAATATGAAAGTAATAGTTAAAAAATTAAAGGGGGGAGAGAGTTCAACTCAGGCAGTGCAACAGAAAGCATGAGCGAGGACAGCGTTCGAGAGCATCACGACCGGTTGACCTGAGTCACGACCTGAGTTGAACTCTCTCCCCCCTTTAGTTTTTTAACTATTATTTTCATATTTTTAATATGATTTTTTTCTTTTTTCTTGGCTTTAATACCTCAGCTGATGAGTTTGCCCGACTCAAAAGCATTGTCTATACCATGTGGCCAAAGTATGTTGTTTCGCTTATTATACGCACGTTGAGGTTCTCGTGCTCTTTTTTCCCGTTTGGGAGCGGGCGGCTGTGTTTGGATTGCGTTCGCATCCCCAGCCGTTTCGTTTATCTTTTTTTTTTTTGGGCTTTCCTTTTTTTCATCTGAGAGTTGTTCAACATTTACGGTAGATGGCGCGCGCGCATTGTTTTGCGTTCTCGCGTCACGTCAGCGATGTCGTTTTGACGACTTGCTGGAGTGCCGATTGCATTGAGTTAGAGGCAGCTCGAGTAAGCTCACCTGATGAGTCCTAACAAGGACGAAACCGGTCTCGATGCTCTCGAACGCTGTCCTCGCTCATGCTTTCTGTTGCACTGCCTGAGTTGAACTCTCTCCCCCCTTTAGTTTTTTAACTATTACTTTCATATTTTTAATATGATTTTTTTCTTTTTTCTTTGCTTTATTACCTCAGCTGATGAGTTTGCCCGACTCAAAAGCATTGCCCTATAATATTATAATATATATATTATATATATATATAAAATATAAAAATTTTATATATTTTTATTAAAATATATATTATATATAATAAATTTTATTTATATATATATATAAAATATATATATATATACATTTAAAAATAATTAAACAAAATAAGTGGTAGGGCCCTGAATTTTTTTCATGAAATGACACTGTGGGTTTAAGAAAAAGGGATGATGGGTTTTTTTTTTTGGGCCAAATAAAAATTTGTATTTTTTTTTTTTTTTTTTTTTTTTTTTTTTTTTTTTTTTTTTTTTTTTTTTTTTTTTTTTTTTTTAAATAAATTCATGCGGCAATGTGGCAACTGGGGGTTTTTGCTATTTTTTCCGTGTTTGATTTTTTTGTGATTTCAGTGCTCCTTTCTCCAGGGTAACTGCTTTTCGTCTTTTTGTTTTCTTTTTTCCTTTTTTTCTTCACTATTTTCATCAGTAACCTTTTGGGTGGTTCCTTTTTTTTGGTTTTTTTTTTATTTTTAATGTATTTTTTTTTACACTGAAATGGCATGTTTTGCGCCGAAACGGTTTTTTCTTAAAAAAAAAATTGTAATTTTTTTCTTGCCTTATTGTTCTTTGAAAAAAATCCAGAAAATTTTTTAAAAAAAAATATTCGGCACATACCACTTATTTTGTTTACTATTATTAGGGTTTATATATGCCATATCTCAATTTAATTTTTAATATATGTATATAATTATTTTAATATATTATATATATATAAAATATATATATTATAATATATATATATATATATATAAAATATATAAAATATATATATAATATATATAATATATAGTTTTCTGCATCCCCCATCCTGGTCAAAGAGGATAGATTTTTGACGTGATCCTGGTCGTCTTGGGACCAGGATCGGGCCCGGGAATCGGCGTCACAAATAAGGATTGATTCGGGTCCCAGCGCGGAGCACTTATACAGGTCTCTAGCAAACTACGCTTGATTCTGGTCCTCGTCTAAATGACCGCTAACAACGTTGCCGTGTTCCGTATTCTCTAAGCGTGGTAGGTATTTGTGTTTTTGAAAGGGTTTTCCTCCTCACGCTTGTTATCCTCAGATTTCCCTTTCTTTGTCCTATTTTTCACTCAAGGTCTTTCCCCCTTCCACTCAACTATCCTGCGCGCCAACACATTAATGTTCCTCTCGTTCCTCCCAAAAACTATACCAACAGAGTAAGCCGTTTTCTGTGCCCTTGTTGTGATTGATTTTTGCGGCGGCACCTGAGATTTTTTTAATTAAAATATACTATTCTTGCCGAATTGAAGCTCCAATCGTGATTTCGAAAAGTTCCAAGCTATCACAATTAACTTGCAAGTTTACATTTTGTATATATTAATTACATCGTAGTGAACTAATTAGATAGATGCACGCTGCCATTTTCCAATTCCCAATTTGCGTCACTATGATGATTCATGCCATTTGGCGGATCTAGAATATTTTTCGGGTGTGGGGGGGGGGGGGGCACGCCCATGAATGTTGAAATTTTAAGTGTTGTAGTACCTAGTCAACTATTTTCTGAAAAAAAATGCAAAATTTAAGAAAGCCTCTCTGTTGAGAAAAGATACAATGAGAAGATGTAAATTTGAAATTAATACAGTACCTAGAGAATCGAGGCGTTGGGTGTAAGGGAGTCACATTTAAAACCTTGCTATGAGTAAAGCGCATAAAACTTCAACTTGCATTTTTTACAAAAGGGAAAAAAAATATGCACTTGTTAAAATTTTTTGGGTATAATGAGGTGGGAGGGGGGTGTGCCTTTTACAATAATTAAGGTCGTTTTTAAAGGACGCATTAATTTTTTTAACTTTGATTTACTATTCAAAACTATGGTGGAAGGTTGGCGAAAGGAGTGCCCTCCCCCTTCTTCCATAGAACTTGGAGTAGCAACGAAAAAAGAGTTTAACATTCAGAAAAAAAACACTATCACGTGACCTAAAAAAAAGATCTAAGGGGAAAATACTCGCCTGAACCTATTAAAAAAACGATTGATTATACATCTGATTGCCGTGGCATTGGTTATCTTAACATTCTATCATTTTTCCAAGGACATTATAGAAAAAGACTGGCCCCTGCTCTCTCTTTGCACGGAGGAAAAGTGAAGCCGGTCGGGCACGGGCTGATGGCCAGGGTACTTCCCCGCGGGGGGATATGAACCAATTTAACATCAGCTCTTATAGAGCCTCGCTCTTCAAACCTATTTTAGTCAATCATTTTAGCGAATAACAATGTCGAGTCTCACATATGCTATTCTGTGTAGTGTAACATACTTTTAAAACTGAAAATTTGGATCAATTTAAGGCGCCCGTTCTTTAAAAATCGAAGTTAACGATCGGTCGGTCATTGTTTACTTTAGCACCAGTAACCTATCTGCCGTACTTTCTATCGTAAATAAAAGCGGATAAATTGACCGAACCTTGCGTTTAAGTTCGTCAATTTCAACTTTGACATAAGCTGACATAAGCTTTGCGCCTGATTTTGCTTATTTAAATCGAAATGAGGCAGCGGGGGGGTATTGTAGAGACCCCGAATCCCGTCGAATTAAGCTCAAATATAGACACCCCGGTACGACAAGACATGTACTTTTCATTTGTCCAAACCGGGTGTTTTTTCCCTCGAATAGATCGCGAGAGATCGATTTTCTAAATGTTCGACGAAAGTTAGGAATTTCGAAAAAATGGCCCATGAATGGTCGAGAAATGAATATTTTGTCTATAGTGTGCGAACCCATTGTGACCCCTTTGACATCGAGTATCGACAGAGGTAGTTTTAGAACCTCTGATTTGTCAAAACTAGCAACGGGATTCAGAGAACGCTATAGTAAACTGGAGTCCCTGCAATGAGATCAGTGGCGAGGTGTGCAATCTGGCAACGTCGGTTTTAAATACATTTAAAGTCATAAAAAAGGTCGAAATTTTGGAGGTGCACAGAGCACTTCCTCGAATCAATTTTTTTCATGGATTTAGATAGACGAAATCAACGTTGTCAGATTGCCGCGCCGCCACTGAACGAGATGGAAAAGGAGCGTGGCAATTTTCGGGTACCCAAATTACCCTTATCAACAATTCAGCCCCTGATTAGCTGGTAAAAGCACAGAATAATACAATCAGAACAAAAACTCTGTGGGATTTTGAAGCAAATTCATTTCGCGTCCGCCATGTTGGGATATAGGATGTTTACATCTGGATTCGCGCGCGAATAGAAAATAAAAGGATATGATAAGCGAAATTTTCATTCTGAAATGCCATTAGAATAAAAGTGAGGCCGGAAACTTAAGATTTCTTTCTAGAATTTACAGAAATAAATGAGTTTCAACACAAATCACACTCGTCCGCCATGTTGGGATATAGGACCACAGCGTTGCCATTGGTGCCTTTAAAATTCCAAACTTGCTTCCATTGGCTCTTATGGGAGTTTCCGTTCTGATTGTATTATTCTGTGGTAAAAGCCTGTGCTCAGAATAATTGCTCTAAATTGTCTTTAAATTGCCAATTAGTGGCAGTTCTTGTTTGTAAATCCCTCTTGAAACATCCTCGAGAAATCTCAAGGCATTTTGGTTCAATGTGTGTTTCTGCATAGCAAATTGAATCTGGAGGACGAATCAAGTCCAAGCCAAGCCACAAAGATCTGAAGTGAAGTCTCTGGATTGCATCCTCCTAATTTTTTATACGCATAGTAAATAAATATAAATTTTAATATCCAAAAAATATAAGGACTCGCGTTGTTATCACTAAGCCTGCACGGAAACTTCAAATTGACATTTAAAGATTGTGGATCACAATGATCACAATGATCTTCCTGAAAAGTCCTCTTTTTAGGTAAAACTTAACTTTAAAGGAAACAAAATTCGGCACACAGACGAGCAGCAAACAAATCAAGTCAAGCATTTCAATTCAGAAATCATGGAACAAACAACGACGGTCAGTGAACGCATCGATTATACAGAGCTGCTGATTAAACGAGCGCGACCGGAAATACCGCATGAGTCTGAGCGATTGAGGCTCTCTTCACATCGTCCGCCGGAATGTGCCGTTCTCGGACCCCTCAGTTCCGCCCCCGGGAGTGAAAATAGCTACAGTGGTGAACGGTAAGGGGACCAGTCTCTTTTTTTTTCCTAGCGCGCGCGATTTGAATTTACGGGTTGCACCCGCGTTGCGGTCACCAGCAATTTGTCATTTAGAAGTATTAATCATAAACTCAATCGGTTCTTTTTTCTACGTAACACTCTGTCTTTCATATTTGCTTACATTTTCAACTATTTATTTACTATGATCGAGCAATATTTTCTCGACATTAAGACGGTTAGTTGCACGCTTGGTGGATATTAACGCAGTCTCAGCACTGCACTGAAAAAAAAAAAATGTTGAATTAACAATTTAACTGTCCAGAATGGAACCCTCAATTGGTTTTGTTAGTTCAACAAAACGAAATGCTGAATCAACAAAATAAGATTGTTAAACTAACAAAATAGATTGTTGAATCATCAAATTGTTTGGGAGTTTGCCTCACTTTTTGTTGATTTAACAATCTATTATGTAAATTAACAATCTTATTTTGATGATTCACCATTCTGTTTTGTTGAATTAACAAAACCCAAATTGAGGGCTCCATTCTGGACGAATTGAATTATTGTTAATTAAAACAATATATATATTTTTTTTTTTTTCAGTGATGCTCACGACCGAGGCTTTTACACTCTGAACATGCGAGGCTGTTTAATCGAGTGTAATCTTTGGGAACCATGTAACTATATCATTACTTTACATCAGCTCTTGACGTCTTTTTTCGCAGCTATGGCTCAACAATCTTTGAGGGTTTTTTAATTTTTATTTTTGGGGTCCCGGAATGATGATTTACACCTGACAATTAATATTCTCCTGCAAAATTCCGGCTACAAGTTATCGATTCATGAACGGGCTGATTTAATGTTAATATAATATTCTTTATTAGGACCATTTACCCATCAACAAGGGTCGAAAAAAAAATTGAGTAAAGCGAATGCAATTACTTTTCTAGGAACCAGTTGACATTATTATACTCAAATAACGTAAGAGTAACACGAATCATTTCAACCAATGTATTATTCACTCTTTAAAAAAAGCATGTGCCAAACGCTGCCATTTTCTCAAAGTATACCAACTACCTACGAGGAGGGCACATTTCTGGGTAACGGCGTCGTAATAATTCGCCTCCATGCAAGGGGTCTGTTGCATACTTTTGCTACAACAATATAGAACCTTGATTCTTATGTAAAATTCGGCGAAAATAATGATGCGCACTTTAAAAAACGCTCAAAATCCACTCATTAACTCAGGAAATCACTTCAATTTCAATCAGCCCACGCTAAAACTAGACACTATTGCACTGGTATACTACTACATAGACGGAACCACTGTGCATGAGTAAACAACATCGTAACTACAAAATGATGGAATTCCCTTCTAAATACATGAGCTATTGGCTGCATTTGCTGTCTGGTCTTTTCGGTTTATCAAAGATTACAAAATAATATGAGAAATGTCGCATCTAATCGAAACATTCAAATGTGTGTAAGTTCTGTTCATGTTTACGTAAACGAGATGGTTCCATTTATGTAGTTATAAGTCGGTGATATAGTGTCTAGTGAAGCGCGGGTTGTTTGAAATGGAAGGTATTTTTTGAGTTAATGAGTGGATTTTGAAAGTTTTTAATGTGCGCATCGTTATTTTCGCCAACTGTTACGTTGGAAAAAATGAGTTATATTGATGTAGCAAAAGTACGCAACAGACCCATTTTAAGAATTTCACTTGTTCAGTATCAGCTGTAATCAGCTTGTAATTTTTTTTCCAGGAACGCGCTACTGTTTCGCACAAAACATGTGTAGTCAATTAATTTTTAAAGTTGGGGGGTCGCACAATGTATTATTGTTTGTTACAGAACCATGAAAATGCAGGGAAAGTGTTCATTCGACTGAAACAACCCTAGATCGAAACAAAAAAATTTTTCGGAAGGTCCGCTCGATCGATCGATCGATTGAAACTTCGAAAATTTTTTGACCGACAGTGGCGCCACTTGGGGGAGGGGGGGGGGGGGGGCAATTTCCCCCCCCCCCCCTTTTAAAGGGTTTTCAATGTGGCCGAAAGATCAAGTCAGAGAGATTTTTTGAAGATGCACGGGGGGGAAAAAAAAAAAAAAAAGGGCATCCAAATTTATGGAGCCCCCCCCCCCCTTTAAGTCAGAGAGATAGAGAGATTTTTCAAGATGCACGGCTAAAAAAAAAAAAAAAAAAATCATCCAAATTTTTGGAGGGCCTTGCCCCCCCCCCCCCCCAAGGAAAATCTGAAATGGCGCCCACTGATGACCGATCAAAATTGTCGACATTTTCAAAGAATTTAGTTTCGATCGTGTAACAGATACGGTCGCATGCACAGCATTAATACCCAATCCTTAGTACATTCACTTAGGCTCTTTTGCAATGACGTTCATGGGCGCCCATTTGTTACAAACCAGGTTGGGAGGCACGGAAAAATTCCAAAAAATCTGTTTGCTTCACAAGGGGGAGGACAATTATAGTGTTCCTTTTCTCTCTCTCTCCCCTCTCCCCTCTCTTTTCCCCCCTCCCCTCTCTCCCCCTCCCCCTCCCTCCCCCCTCCCCCCTCTCTCTCTCCCCCCTCTCTCTCTCTCTCTCCCTCTCGAAATGTTTGCTTCCTCGGGAGAGGGAGGATAACATTGCCCGCCAGTGAGTGCTTACGATGATTTGTGTCAAAAAAAAACGTTTATAAAAGGCAGTGTTGTCACGATGAGAGTTAGAAAAAAGAAATTCCCTGATTACAGCGCTGCATAATTTATTCAGATTTTTATCTCTGGCGACACTGTTTTACACGGAATCGTGGAAGAAAGAAGACAGGCGAGAGAAAGCGAGGGTGAAAAGGGGGAAGTGTGCGGGCACCCAAACAAACACAGCGGCAGTTAGTAACAACGGGATCCACAATCACACGGTCAATTATTAAGGTTTTGTGATATTTCCCCTTCTATTCTTTTTAGAAGAAAGGTTCGGCACGGCGGCGGCGCGGCGGCGGCGCGGGGGGCCCGGGAAGAAATGGTGTTCCTTCACCCTTTACCTCAGCCAGATTCTTCAAAATACATCCTGTCTCGGCAAAAAAACATCACCGTTTGGATCAGCTGTTTCACCACTGTCGATTTTTAGACGTTTTGTCGGTCAGAGCTAAAAGCTAGCCTGAACGGCGCGCAGCCGAATCCTGGTGAATTCATAGAACCTTTTAGTGATGACGTCACGATCGAAATTGGAATCAATTAAATATTCTTCCTCGCTTATTCTCGTAGAGTTACCGAAAAGAAATTGGACACATATTTTCCAATGCAAATTCATGCAAGTAAGCAACCTGTTCTTTAAAAACTTATTGAACCGGCAAAGCCCATACCTTGAAACATGTATTCGCTTCAATCAATTTGTTGAAAAATCTCAAGTTATAATTTACAGTCACAGGGAAACTGTTGCAAACTTTTTCTAAACTTTTTTGAAAACTAGCACACACTGAACCACAACGGTTTTCCCCGATTGGGTCCAAATCGAAGCCGGCATCGGCACCGCGCGGCACAGTGGTCAAGGTGACCCGGATCTTTGGCGGAAAACCCCTAGCATGCTCGCATTTCATTGAAACTTGGTACTAAGGGTTTTTTTTTTAGGCCCTAGATTTCATTTTTTATACCAGATTTAACATCAGATTTCATTAACTATTTTTTTATTTTTATTTTCGTGAAAATGACTAAGCCCCACACAAGCCGCAGAGTATTGAACTAGTCAGGGGAAAATAGCCAAATAAGGGGCTAACCCGGAATAAATTGCGACAGAAGCTTTTTTTAAAGTAAGTTGCTAATTGGTACTATCTGAAGAGCATATAAAAATTCGCCCAAAAACCGAGTAGGGGAAAAGGGGGGTTTGCCCCCCTTTTTACCCCAAATTAGAGGATATTTACGTCTTTTTTCAAGGTTGTCCTCAATTTGGCCAAAACTATCACTCCAAAGCAAAAATTGGACTCAACTAATTTTAAAGAGGGTAAAAATTTTCCCACAAGTTTGGGTTTTAAACAGATCAAAACAGTCACCCGGAGGGCGGGAAACAGCTGATTTTCATTTCGCGGAAATTCGAGAATTCGCGGAAAAAAAAGCGTTTTTCGGCGATTGCTCGAGTAATTTTTACTTCCGCAGCAACGAATGTGGAATAACCGTATTCTAGGCACCAAATACGTATTATAGGGGCCTATATTGAATATAAGGAGGTGTGGAGGGACCAAGGTCCCCCTTGACCCCCCCCCACCCGACTCTCAAAACATAATAAATAGAGCACACATTCTCCATGAACTGTGAAGTAATTCCTTTTTTGCTCGTCAAATGGCTTGTTCATTTTTCAACTTTGCGTATTTGGCTCAACTAACCCCCCCCCCCCCCCCCCCCCCAAGAGGCCTAGCATTCGTGAATGCCCAATTTACCTCCTTTTTCAGGGGAAAAACGTACGCTTTTTTGACCTAGTAGGAATCAACCGGGTCCTGGCAACCGCTACAAACGTGGCGTCACGTCCCGTACATGGCAAACCAATTTTTTTTGCAGCTGCAATGCATGGTGTCACACAGTTTTCAACCTTTACAGTGGTCGACTAATGAAAGAATTTACGGAGCAGAAGGGCGAAGGCTTATCCGTGAGTCTAGGTAGATATTTTTTGCACTCGGTGATCCATCCCCATGAGATGGCATCCAGGTCCAGGTCGTTTGTGCCCATCCACTCCTGAATTTGAAAATAAGCTCGCTGCTAAGAGTGATTCTTGATGGCCGGTGAAGTGGGTGGTAATTTTTCCCGGGTTTGGGCCCAAAGTCTTGGTTGAGGCGACCTTTCCTTTATAAAAAAAAACGCAGAAGCTCTATCGTATCATCTTTTTTGCCCCCATAAAATTGAAGAATCGCCAATTTATACCTGCCGTTTCAATATCCGAATGGGTTTTCTTCGGGGATATTTTTGGGGGATTCCCATCAAGAATACTGTAACTCCATCAAGAAGTGACCAATAAGAGACGAATTTATGTGACACCGGTTCTCTAGGTGTCGCGACTAATTACCCCTGTGAATCATCCTTGTCAGCATAGAGTAAAGAAAGAATAGGAATCTCCCATCATTACAGCCCTCAGCCATCATTACGTCCTCGCAAATAAAAGCGTTTATTGAGTTTAGGAATGGATTTCGGAAGTTTTTAGTGCTGCCATCGTTAGTTTTGGGGGTTTACACACCAGAATCGACTATTAAATCGCGTATAGCAAAAGGGGCATCAGCCCAATTGGTGAAGATCCAAATCTTTTTACTTGTGTTAATCCTTAATAGATCCTTAGATAGCAGTTTTCAATTGCACTTAAAAGTGACATTCAACGCACAAAAAACAAAAAACATGACGTAGATAAGTGCATAAAATTCAAGAGTTAATAGGAGCCGATCTTTACAAGAGCCTCCTTTTTCTCCGTGCTTCATGGGGTGTGACTCAAAATCGCAAATTTTTTGGGAAATTGGGAAAATTGCCCCTTATAAATGACTTGTGACAGTTAAAAAAGTGCTGATGTATTATTTTGTGCCCCGAAGAAAACCCTTCGGATATTGAAACGGCAGGTATAAATTGGCGATTCTTCAATTTTATGGAGGCAAAAAAAATGATACGATAGAGCTTCTGCGTTTTTGTCTCTATAAAGGAAAGGTCGCCTCAACCAAGACTTTCGGCCAACCGGAAAAATTACCACCCACTTCACCGGCCATCAAGAATCACTCTTAGCAGCGAGCTTATTTTCAAATTCAGGAGTGGATGGGCACAAACGACCTGGACCTGGATGCCATCTCATGGGGGTGGATCACCGAGTGCAAAAAAAATCTACCTAGACTCACGGATAAGCCTTCGCCCTTCTGCTCCTTAAATTCTTTCATTAGTCGACCTCTGTAAATGTTGAAAACTGTGTGACACCATGCATTGCAGCTGCAAAAAAAAATTTGGGTTTTCCATGTACTGACGTGACGCCACGTTTGTAGCGGTTGCCAGGACCACGGTTGATTCCTACTAGGTCAAAAAAGCGTACGTTTTTCCCCTGAAAAGGAGGTAAAATTTAGCATTCACGAATGCTAGGCCTCTTGGGTGGGGGGGGAGGGGGTTTGTTGAGCCAAATACGCAAAGTTAAAAAATTAACAAGCCATTTGACGAGCAAAAAGGGAAATTTCTTCACAGTTCATGGAGAATGTGTGCTCTATTTTTATGTATTGAGAGTCGGGTCGGGGGGGGGTCAAGGGGGGCCTTGGTCCCTCCACACCTCCATTATATTCAATATAGGCCCCTATAATACGTATTTGGTGCCTAGAATACGGTTATTCCACATTCGTTGCTGCGGAAGTCAAATTACTCGAGCAATCGCCGAAAAACGCGTTTTTTTCCGCGAAATTTTCGAATTTCCGCGAAATGAAAATCGGCTGTTTCCCGCCCTCCGGGTGACTGTTTTGATCTGATTAAACCATCTTGTAGGAAATTTTTCCCTCTTTAAAATTAGTTGAGTCTACACATGTGTTCTAAATGAAGTACTAAATGAAGTCTAAATTGGACTATGAGACAAAAAGTATTGTTTTTTTACAATCATATGTTAACCCCCCCAAGTTGACTCAAAATTCGCGTAAAAACCTATACTTTCACATGTCTTGAGGGCAAAATTTGGGGCTTCCAAAATTTATCAAATATGGCTAAAACGCATGTTCTATACCCTTTAGAAGGGAGGTAAGGCCTTTAAACCCACTTCCGACCGATTTCAAATTTGAGGTTTCTGCCACAGATCCGGGTCTCTCCGAACAATGTGCGCCTCCGGCCGTGCCGTCTATCTTTTCAATGATACAGTTGAAAACTATTTTTACAGACAAGCGAACTTTCCGTTTGGGGTAAAAAGCAGCGAAAGCAAAAACGGGGGTGGCCGGTTTTTGCGTTTTTTAACCTCATTTTTATTAGTCGAAACTTTTGTTCCCGCCTTTATACCTTTTTCTAGCTATTTGGTCATTTCCCAATCTAAATTTTTGCCTTTAACTAACCCGAAACTGCCTCAATAGATAGACTTTTTTAAAATTTTTTGGTTAAGGGGTGATTTCAAAAATTTTTCTATTAAAAGGATTTTAAAAATCTGTTTTTTCATTTAGATTATTGAAAGTAATGAATTCTGGGAAAAGACCGGGGTTATGGATGTTTCGAAAGTAGAAACCCCTAAGTTTATCCGTGGGGTTTTCCCCTTTAAAGGTCATAATTAAACGTTTTTGGGGGGATTTTGGTTTTTAGCAAATTTATGGCAGTTTCCCCTTTTTACCCCAAAATGACTTCTTTTTGGGGAAAACCTTCAAACCCCTTTTCGATAATATTTTTAGAAGGGATCCTGCCTTTTCCAAAAAGCCAAACCTAGTTAATCCCTGTTGGCCGCAATAAAAGATTATTAAGATCAAATTTTTCCCCAAATTTTTACCAAAAATTTTTATTCCCCGGAGGCTTGAAAAGTTCTTAAACTTTTCAAAAAAATGAAACTTATAGAATCTTAAAAGAAACATGGGTGGCCAGGAAAAAGGAAACATGGGTGGTATCAATTGTTTCTATTATTGAATGTTGTTGCTGTTTTTTGTTTTTTTTTTTTTTTTTTTTTTTTTTTTAATCAACAGTTCATCGACGGGTTCGTCACACTTCTCCACCTCTTAAAAATAAATGAGTAGTATGAAAATTTGTGATATCTTATGTTTTGATACAGGCAAATAAATAGGGTGGAGAATATATTCGGTAAAAAATTAAATAATACGATTCGATAACTGAAGCGGACGAAGGAAACGGTGGGAAGGGGCGCATTTAAATGAGAACGCGCGGAACCAAAGAAAGCAACGAAAATGTGACAGAATATAGCATGTCTATACCTATCGCACAAGGGAAAAAAACTCTCAACCAAAACGAGGGTGTGGTGCTTCAAAAGGGTTTGGGAAAAAATCGTCGTTTCATTCATGCAACAGCGCATTAGGACTGGAATCTAAGGATGAGACACGCGAACGTATAAAAACCCAATGGGCTTAGAATCAACCGTTAATTGCTGCGCGTAGGGTTTGGGAAATTTAAAGGGGTAAAATGCTGTACGGTTAAGAAGTGCCGTAAATGATTGGAATTGATTGTTAATGTCACTCGATATACGGGGTTCCCCAAAAATTGATAGTAAATTTTTTTACCACTTTTTTGGGGGTCAAATAAGATTTTTTTTTCCCATAAACATGGTCCGAATTGTAGTCTTTTCGATTACAGTGTTGAAAATTTTCCGAAAACAAATTGAAAATTGTCAAAACTCCCTCGTGAATTGTTCTGAATGCTCGTAAATAAGTACTCTGATGAAAATTTAGGCGCTCTTGCCGATTTTGGCCGTAAAAATGCTGTATGAAAAAATTTAAGGGGGGTTTGGGGGGTTTTTTCTTTGATTTTTCTCACTTTTTATGGCCAAATTATGTAAAAACATGCTTTTTGGGTTTTATTAAACCCAAAACGATTAGAATATTCAAAAATTTGTAAAAAAAAATGCATTTTTTGGGCCTTACAAGTTTTTTTATTTCGCGAACCATCTCTGAGAAAATCGTCCCTGAAGGTGGAGAACGGCCGAAAACGCCTTTTCTTTGATTCTCTCAATTCTTGGTCGACTTCTCCAACTTTAGGGACGATTTTCTCGGAAAAGGGTTTGCGAAAAGGAAAAAATTGTAAGGATCAAAAATGCATTTTTTTTACGAACTTTTGAATAATGCTAATCGTTTTGGGTTTTAAAGAAACCAAAAGCATTTTTTTTCATAATTTGGCCAAAAAAGTGAGAAAAATCAAGAAAAACCCCCGAAACCCCCTTAAATTTTTACATACAGCATTTTCACGGCCAAAATCGGCAAGAGCGCCTAAAATTACATCAGAGTACCTATTTACGAGCATTCAGAACAATTCACGAAAGTTATGACAATTTTTCAATTTGTTTTTCGGAAACTTTGCAACACAGTAATTCAAAAAGACTACAATTTCGGACCCATGTTTACAGGAAAAAAAGTCTTATTTTGACCCCAAAAAAACGTGGTAAAAAATTTTTCTATCAATTTTGGGACACCCTGTATAACGCTTTTGAAGGTCATTTTTTTTTTTTTTTTGGATATATTGGAAACCCGATTTTTTATCCTAATATGTGTGACAAATCTGAGTTCGCTAAAAAAAATTGCAGCCTTTATAGCATGGGGTTCAAAAAGGCTTGGGATTGATTTAAGTTGCTGCCAGGACCAGGATCGGGGGATCCAGGTGAATATACAGGGTGTAAAAAAAAAAAAGGAGCAGCTCCGAATAACTCGAGTTTGGGTTCGAATTTCAAAAAACGCTGAAATACGGGTTCCATTATTTTGAGGGGGACATCTTTTAGGGGGGTTGCCAAATTCCAGGCCCCCCCAGGGGGGCGGGTACGGGGGTCACCACCCCCCTAAATCACATTTCTCAAATGGCGACCACTAATTTTTATTACATAACTTTGAAGATCATCAAATTCTAAGCATTTTGGTGCAAACCGCAGGTCGATATCGTTTTTCGTGTTCGAGATATCGAAAGTCAAAGTTCGATTTTGACCCATTTTCAAAAATTCATAACTCCCTCTAAAAAAGTCGGAATTTAAAAAAATATTAGTTTAAAATGCTCTACAAAACAAGTCCTTTTCAGAAAAAAATACAACTGTCCAGGAAATTTGAATTTTAGGCTCCGAAAAAAATTTTCAAAATTTTCAAAAATTTTGAATCGGCGATATTCTTGTAAAACGGCCAGAATCGACAATTTTGGCTTAAACCCTGTTGGCTGAGTCCAAATGAGCTATTTAAAGCTCTCAAAAGTCCCCAAAACCCCATCAAAGCCCGAGAGAGAGGTGTTTCCTGACTCTAAATTTAGCAGTGTTCTCAATACTGAGTTTAATCATTTTAAAGGTGATTTTGAGACTTTCTGGAGCTTTTAAGCGCTTTGCATCGCTCATTTGGACTCAGCTAACAGGTTTTAAGCCAAAATTTTCGATTCTGGCCGTTTTACAAGAATATCGCCGATTCAAAATTTTCGAAAATTTTGAATATTTTTTTCGGAGCCTAAAATTCAAATTTCCTGGACAGTTGTATTTTTTTCTGAAAAGGACTTGTTTTGTAGAGCATTTTAAGCTAATAGTTTTTTAAATTCCGACTTTTTTAGTGGGAGTTATGAATTTTTGAAAATGGGTCAAAATCGAACTTTGACTTTCGATATCTCAAACACGAAAAACGATATCGACCTGCGGTTTGCACCAAAATGCTTAGAATTTGATGATCTTCAAAGTTATGTAATAAAAATTAGGGGTCGCCATTTGAGAAATGTGATTTAGGGGGCGGTGACCCCCGTACCCGCCCCCCTGGGGGGCCTGGAATTTGGCAACCCCCCTAAAAGATGTCCCCCTCAAAATAATGGAACCCGTTTTTCAGCGTTTTTTGAAATTCGAACCCAAACTCGAGTTATTCGGAGCTGCTCCTTTTTTTTTACACCCTGTATATATATATATATATATACATATATATATATATATATATATATATATATATATATATATATATATAATACATAAAATGAAAAACGAACAGCCCAAGACACATAAATAATCACTGTTTAAAGAGTGGGAACAAGGCTAAAAAACATTAATAAAAACCAAACGTTTCGGCCGCAAACGCTGGCCTTCTTCAGTGGTGAATAATAAAAAAGAAAGAAAGGAATTAAAGTGAATTAATTAATTCTTTAATTCCTTTCTTTCTTTTTTTATTATTCACCACTGAAGAAGGCCAGCGTTTGCGGCCGAAACGTTTGGTTTTTATTAATGTTTTTTAGCCTTGTTCCCACTCTTTAAACAGTGATTATATATATATATATATATATATATATATATATATATATATATATATATATATATATATATATATATATATATATATATATATATATATATATATATATATATATATATATATATATATATATATATATATATATATATATATATATATATATATATATATATATATATATATATATATATATATATATATATATACAGGGTGGCGCAAAAGTCCGTTCCCCCCCTTTTATTTTTTGAACGGCTGCAGATAAAAAATTGAAACTTTGGGGTCTAATATAACTTTTTGAGAGCTTTCACGTGAGAGGGTCGAAATTTTCAAAATCGCCCCCCTTAGGGGGGGTTCGGCCCCCAACTCAAAATTTTCAAATGGAACCCCCTATCTTGTGATAGCTCATTTGAAAGAGCATAAAAAACTGAGTCTTTTGGCACAAACCGCATCTCAAAAGCTCACTTTGTGTTCGAGATATCGAAGTTCAAAGTTCAAAGTGGACCAACTTTCAAAAAAATCATATCTCCCGTTATAAAAGTCGGAATAAAAAAAACTAACCATGCAAAGTACTCTAAAAAACAAGTACTTTCCATGAAAAAATACCAATTTGAACTAAGATTGATAAAAAATGGGGTTTCGGGGCTTCAGAATTGTGTAACGAAATTCCGTGATTTTTGACCCTTGGGCTATCTTTGAAGCCTGGCAAATCCTCAATTTGTCTCAAAAAACAAACGTTGGGTCATTGCTCACGGTAAAAAACCCTTCGAATCCATTGACATATCCATCCGACCCCAGATACCTTCGAGAACTGTTGAATTCGACCGGAAGCGTGAGCGGTTTTTGAAGACAGCAGTGTTTCGTGCCATTAGGTCACACCGCATTTTGCTCCTTTAAACCCGTACAAAATCTCGGGCTTCAACGACTTTTTTTAAACTTTTCACAATCTGTACATAACTTCCGTAGGTTTAAATGCGCAACTTGCGCGGTTGCCGGATGGCACGCGTCGCCGCCGTTAAAAAAAAAAAAAAAAAAAAAAAAAAAAAAAAAAAAAATACCCTATCTCATCTTAAACCGCTCACGCTTCCGGTCGAACAGTTCTCGAAGGTATCTGGGGTCGGATGGATATGTCAATGGATTCGAAGGGTTTTTACCGTGAGCAATGACCCAACGTTTGTTTTTTGAGACAAATTGAGGATTTGCCAGGCTTCAAAGATAGCCCAAGGGTCAAAAATCACGGAATTTCGTTACACAATTCTGAAGCCCCGAAACCCCATTTTTTATCAATCTAAGTTCAAATTTGTATTTTTTCATGGAAAGTACTTGTTTTTTAGAGTACTTTGCATGGTTAGTTTTTTTTATTCCGACTTTTATAACGGGAGATATGATTTTTTTGAAAGTTGGTCCACTTTGAACTTTGAACTTCGATATCTCGAACACAAGTTGAGCTTTTGAGATGCGGTTTGTGCCAAAAGACTCAGTTTTTTATGCTCTTTCAAATGAGCTATCACAAGATAGGGGGTTCCATTTGAAAATTTTGAGTTGGGGGCCGAACCCCCCCTAAGGGGGGCGATTTTGAAAATTTCGACCCTCTCACGTGAAAGCTCTCAAAAAGTTATATTAGACCCCAAAGTTTCAATTTTTTATCTGCAGCCGTTCAAAAAATAAAAGGGGGGAACGGACTTTTGCGCCACCCTGTATATATATTTTAATATATATATATATATATATATATATATATATATATATATATATATATATATATATATATATATAGAAAAACAACTTAAATTGGGATAAAGGCTGGAACGAATTAAAATTTGGGACGTTTCGGGCCAATTAACAGACCCTTTTTCAACCAAATAAAATATAAAAACACACAAAAACAAAACAAGTGAGCCGCCGCTGTAATTGCAAGGCAAGGACACAGCGGCGGCTCACTTGTTTTGTTTTTGTGTGTTTTTATATTTTATTTGGTTGAAAAAGGGTCTGTTAATTGGCCCGAAACGTCCCAAATTTTAATTTGTTCCAGCCTTTATCCCAATTTAAGTTGTTTTTCTATATTTTGTTGGCTGATCTAAGTTTTTACGTGTTTATATATATATATATATATATATATATATATATATATATATATATATATATATATATATATATATATATATATATATATAAAGAAAAAATTGAACACTAAAATCGGGAAACAAGGCTAAAAAAATAATTATAAAACACAATTTAAAACAAGAAAGAAACCAAAACGTTTCGGAGCCAAACGACTCCCTCCTCAGTTGGCTAAAGAATGCAACGAGGTAACAAAGCAAATACACAAAGCGAATAACAGACCAACAAAATAATAGATAGGAAACTCAAATGGTCGACTGATCTTCGTCGAACATACGCCGATACGACCCGCAGAGCTTATCTGTATCAGTTTTTAAATTACAAACACTGTTTTTATTTTTCACAATGTGAATACTTTCCAATATGCATCTGGCGTGGTCATTTTTTTCGACGGCCAACACCGTGACGTTGTCAAAATTAAAATGATGATCCAGAGAATCCTCATGACGATGCAAGTATTCACATTGTGAAAAATAAAAACAGTGTTTGTAATTTAAAAACTGATACAGATAAGCTCTGCGGGTCGTATCGGCGTATGTTCGACGAAGATCAGTCGACCATTTGAGTTTCCTATCTATTATTTTGTTGGTCTGTTATTCGCTTTGTGTATTTGCTTTGTTACCTCGTTGCATTCTTTAGCCAACTGAGGAGGGAGTCGTTTGGCTCCGAAACGTTTTGGTTTCTTTCTTGTTTTAAATTGTGTTTTATAATTATTTTTTTAGCCTTGTTTCCCGATTTTAGTGTTCAATTTTTTCTTTATATGTATTCGGGCTATTTTAGGAAAATCTTTATTTATATATATATTATATATATATATATATAATATATATTATATATATATATATATATATATATATATATATATATATATATATATATATATATATATATTATATATATATATATATATATATATATATATATATATATATATATATAAAACTGTTCCCGAATATTTCAGGGGCGGATTCTACAGATCAAAATAAGACCTTTTTTTCCTATAAACATGTGTCCGAAAATCCCCCCCTTTTGAGCTACAGCCCCCAAAGTTTTAAAAACTTTACGGTTGTTTTGGAATAGCGACCACTATCATGAACCAAATGTCTTAAAACTTGGTGTCATGAGGTAATTTTCCGTGTAAAATCCATTAATGACCTTGAAAAATTCAGAAATTGAGTCTGACTGCACTTTTCACGGAATCTTGTACCTTTAACGGCACAAATTTTATGTTACGGATTAAAATTTTGAAGAATAATTACCAAACTCAGATGCAGAAAACCCATAGAAAGATTTTTGGTCCTCCTTGTTTCTTCCGATACGACGCGTTTTAAGCGAGATAATCGCTGCACAGTGTGGAAAAGTCAGCGCTTTTACCATAGCGGCCGGCCCGTAGAAGCAGCGGAGAGGCGGGTTGCATACTCACTGGCGTTTTTCATGGTAAAAGTGCTGACTTTTCCACACTGTGCAGCGATTATCTAGCTTAAAACGCGTCGTATCGAAAGAAACAAGGAGGATCAAAAATCTTTCTAAGAGTTTTCCGCATCTGAGTTTGGTAATTATTCTTCAAAATTTTAATCCGTAACATAAAATTTGTGCCGTTAAAGGTACAAGATTGCGTGAAAAGTGCAGTCAGACCCAATTTCTGAATTTTTCGAGGTCATTAATGGATTTTACACGTAAAATTACCTCAGGACACCAAGTTTTAAGACATTTGGTTCATAATAGTGGTCGCTATTCCAAAAAAACCGTAATTTTTTTAAAACTTTGGGGGGCTGTAGCTCAAAAGGGGGGGCATTTTCGGACACATGTTTATAGGAAAAAAAGGTCTTATTTTGATCTGTAGAATCCTCCCCTGAAATATTCGGGAACAGTTTTTCAACACACTATATACAGGGTGTGCCAGACCACCCGGATAGGTACTTTTTCTCGAAAACGGCTGGGCGTAGAGAGCTGAAACAAAAAAGTCAGATAGGGAATTGACCCCAAAGAATTCAATGAAAATATTTTCAAAGCCCCCCGAGGTTCCCCTGGGGGGTTTTGGGGGGAGTTCGAAGACATTTTTCCATTTTTGGCGGAAAAAAGCATACAAAAGGTACAAAAATAAGTTCAGATCCTGAATGAACAACTCATTGCCGACATTTTTGCTCCAGTAAATTTTTCCAGAAAACCACAATTTTTGGGGTTATGGGCCCTTTTTGGGGGAAATTTTCATTCGGCCACTGTGACCACACTATTCAATATTTTACAAAAACTAAAAACCATCTGAAAGAGGAGATTAAGACCTTTCGATTGATGTGCCACATAATACCTAAAAGTGAACAATTAAGGCCCCCACTTAGATTCCAAAATTTGGGGGTCTTTGGACCCCCCCCCCCCACGTAAAAAAAGTCAAATAGCAAGGTATGGCTTGTGATACATTGATCGAAAGCCCTCAAAGAGTAAAATAAGATGGCGCAATCCAAAATCCTCTACAATCATTACTTTCAAAATGGCGGCTTTTTGAAAATTATGGGTGTTCAAAGGTAAGTCCTGGGAAAAGAGTCCAAGGTTGAACGATACATAGCTTGAAAGGCCTTAAAAAAAGCAAACGAATGGCGCAAACCGCAAATCAATCCGGCTCTTCAATCACAAGTTACGGCCGATTGAAATTTAAGTAGCCTTAAATAGGCCTCATTGAGCCCTTTAAGTTTCAATCGGCCATAACTTTTGATTGAAAAGGCGGATTGATTTGCGGTTTGCGCCATCCGTTTGCTTTTTTTAAGGCCTTTCAATCTTTGTATCGTTCAACCTTGGACTCTTTTCCCAGGACTTACCTTTGAACACCCATAATTTTCAAATGGCCGCCATTTTGAAAGTAATGATTGTAGAGGATTTTGGATTGCGCCATCTTATTTTACTCTTTGAGGGCTTTTGATCGATGTATCACAAGCCATACCTTGCTATTTGACTTTTTTTACGTGGGGGGGTCCAAAGACCCCCAAATTTTGGAATCTAAGTGGGGGCCTTAATTGTTCACTTTTAGGTATTATGTGGCACATCAATCGAAAGGTCTTAATCTCCTCTTTCAGATGGTTTTTAGTTTTTGTAAAAATATTGAATAGTGTGGTCACAGTGGCCGAATGAAATTTTCCCCCCAAAAGGGCCCATAACCCCAAAAATTGGGGTTTTCTGGAAAAATTTACTGGAGCAAAAATGTCGGCAATGAGTTGTTCATTCAGGATCTGAACTTATTTTTGTACCTTTTGTATGCTTTTTTCCGCCAAAAATGGAAAAATGTCTTCGAACCCCCCCCCCCCCCCCCCCCCCCCCCAACCCCCCCAGGGGGACCTCGGGGGGCTTTGAAAATATTTTCATTGAATTCTTTGGGGTCAATTCCCTATCTGACTTTTTATTTTCAGCTCTCTACGCCCAGCCGTTTTCGAGAAAAAGTACCTATCCGGGTGGTCTGGTACACCCTGTGTATATATAAAATTTTCAGCGAGTGGTATTTTCTCACTCAGGGGACCATGAAACGTGCTCATTAGATAAAATTTCCCGAAAAATCTGACATCGCACCCTCTGCAATAAGTAGATTCTTGGAATCTACTTAAAAAGAGGGTAAAATTTTAAGACTTTTAGTGCGAACCGAAGGCAGATATCATTTTTCATTTTCAATTTATCGATGGTCAAAGTTCGATGTGGGTCCATTTTCAAAAATTCATCACTCCTCTTTGAAAAGTCGGAATTTAAAACTCAAGGCGTCTACAATACTCTAAACAGGAGGTTTTTTATTTCAGAAAAAAATTCAATTATAACAAACATTCAGTCAAAATTTGGTTTTAAAGCCCCCCAAACATTTTTAACGTTTTTGGCCCCCACGGCGGGTTATCTGAAAAATTCCGAAAGACGACCCCTATTAAGTGACACATCAATCAAAAAATCGTAACAAACTGTGCATTTTGGCGCGATCAGGAGGTCAATATCGTTTTTTTCCTTGTTGAATGTTGAACGTGACTTTACAGATTACGATAAATCGAATGTTAAAAAACGATAGCAACCTCCGGTTGAAGCCAAAACGCTCAGTTTGTTGCGCATTTTTGATTGATGTATCCTTTAATCAAATCTTACAACAATATTCAAAACAATAGCATTAAAGCATATAATGACCTACCAATGATAATAAAAAAATTGGATAGCGAAAAAACAACCCCATAAATCGGGCTTGTTAAAAGAGTAAAAATGCTCCTGATAAATAGCCAATAAGCCAATAAGTCAATGCCTTGTCCTCTTCACTTGGACTGTATAATTTTAATTATTTGCATTATTTATCTACTTCTTATTTATCTTTTATTTTGTTTAATTGTTTATACACATATAAAGCTTCTCTTCTTCTTCTCCCCCCTCCCTTTATTTCATTGATATTTTCTTTTTCCCCCCCTTCTTCTCTACAGCCGACAGACTCGTTTCGCCCGCCACAAGACTTAGTCTTAGAGGGCGAAACAGTTTATTCGTCATCCTTTATTTTTCATATTTTTTCTCTCATTATTTGTAAAAAATTGTATATCATTATCGTTTCTTTTTCACTTTCATGTATTTTTTTGTTTTGATGATGAATAAACTCCTTCAACTTAAAAAAAAAAAAAAAAAAAAAAAAAAAAAAAAAAATAATAGTGGTCGTCTCTCGGGAACTTTTCAGATAGCCCCTCGTGGGGGTCAGAAATGTTAAAAATGTTTGGGGGGCTTTAAAACCAAATTTTGACTGAATGTTTGTTGTAGTTGAATTATTTTCCTGAAATAAAGAGCTTGCTTTCTAGAGTATTTTAGACGCCTTGATTTTTAAATTCTGACTATTCAAAGAGGAGTAATGAACTTTTGCAACTGAAACCAAATCGAACTTTGACCTTCGATGTACTGGAAACCAAAAATTATACCGACCTTCAGTTGGTACCAAAAGTCTTAGAATTTGACCCACTTTTTGATTATTATATAAAAAATTGGGGTTCCTAATTGAATTATTGGATTTAAGGAGGTGGTTTCCCCGTCTGGAGGCCACCAGAGAGGGTCCCAAAATCGGCGATCCGCTAAAAATATGTCCTCTTTAAAATAATTGAACACGTGTTTCAGCGTTTTTCGAGATCCGGAGCCGTTCTCGAGACTCGGCCTGGCTCCTTTTTTAATTGCCACCCTGTATAACGAATGAATGTTCTCCAACCAAATGCCTAAACTTCATTACAGAGCTTAAATTGATTTTTGTTTAGTTTCCAGATAAGGAATAATGTCATTCAACTAAATCTTTTATAAACTTTTGATCAAAAAATTTAATTGATCTTTTACTTTTAGTGTATTTTTTCAGTTTTTTTTTTATATCGTCCTTTTTTTCAAATTAATTTCGTTAAATAGAAATACTGCAATGCTTTCAAAAGGCGGAGGAGACATCCAGAAGTCTTTTTTAGTTGAAAAAAAAAGCCATTAAATTATTGCATATCTCTCATGTGTTTCATATTTACTCTTCCTCCCTAAATGTTTCACTTATGCACCTCGTGAATTTACAATTAATTTATTCAAGTAGCGCACCTGTAAAGGAAGTTGCGGAGGCTCATCCAGCAAATCAGGGATAATTTTCCAATACTTCAAATCCTCTAAAATATCTTCTGCTGGCTTCAGAAGGACATCAATGTTGGGAAACCATGTCGATATTTCTTTCGCCTCTTTACCAGTTTGTTGTAATGTTTTTTCAATGCACAAAAGAAACGTAGCTAAAATTATCAAGCACACAGTTGATTGGTGCCCCATGGCTTGCATTCGGCTGCCTTGCGTTCGGTTCTCACAAAGAAGACATTCTTAACCTAAAACATTCAGGATGCAAAATAAGCCATCCCTATAAGTTTTGAGAGTGGCTAGAAAATGTTATAACTCACAAATCTCATCCTTACATAATATAAAAATATTCTAATAATTTTATAAGAGAATTATTTACCTTTTATTCTACCGGCTTGGGTTCAAGGGAAGAGGTGACGCATACAGCTTTTTAAAAGTGTAGTCACGTTTGATAGTAAAATAACAAACTGTTTCGTTCTTCGTACATGATTCGTGCATTTTCAAGAAGTATAAAAATGAAAAACTTGGCAAATGCATTGAGAATAGATTGTGCATCTCTTTGAAATTTTGTGCTTATTCACATTTTTAATTTGTTCCATAGTTTACTGAATGTAAACAAAAATAGTATACTGAGGTTTTTACAGAGTTTAGGGTACAAATGAGTAGTTACCAAAACTTGGCTGATACGTATTGAGAGTAGGTGCGTTTTTTCAAACTAGCACTTTCTGCAAACTGCTTTCAAATCTTGCCTCAAATACAGATGCTTTGCGTAACGGCAGCAGTGTGTTCAAAAGAGAGGTGGTTTTCATATTACCGAATACAGAAAATTCGTCTTTTTTAGAGCATGAGTATCATGCTCTATTGGAATTGTTTCAGTTTCAGTGTTGCAGCTTTTTCGATGCTTCGTGTCATCCTCTCATGTTCAGCGTTTCACGGCTTGTTTTTTTTTTTTATTATTATTATTATTATTATTTTCGATCAAAAGCAAAAAATTACAGAAATAATTTTTTTTAAAATTAAAACTAACCTATTCAATGCCATTTTTCTGCAAATCTGCCATCCTCTCTCGTTTTACCTATTCCATTATTTCAGATTACTATAATGGCTTTCGATTAATGGTGGAGTGAGCACAATTATCAAATTCCAACAGAAATATTTACTTGACATTCGATAGTGAGGTTGGCTATTGTGGAAAGCTCACAATGATGATAATGGGGCAACAGTACGTGAAATGAGAGATTATTTGAGAAGGAAAGCGAGAGAGAGAGAGAGAGAGAGAGAGAGAGAGAGAGAGAGAGAGAGAGAGAGAGAGAGAGAGAGAGAGAGAGAGAGAGAGAGAGAGAGAGAGAGAGAGAGAGAGAGAGAGATAGAGAGAAAGAGAGAGAGAGAGAGAGAGAGAGATAGAGAGAAAGAGAGAGAGGGAGAGGGAGAGGGAGAGGGTGAGAGAGGGGGGAGAGGGGGGGAGAGAGAGAGAGAGAGAGAGAGAGAGAGAGAGATACGCTCTCAAATTTGAAGCCTAGGGAGAAGAGTCTGTTCTTGATTTGCGACACACAACCACGCGGAGGACAGGCCAGCGCAAGAAGATCGGTTTTAGAACTGGTCACATACAGAGACTTGCAATTATTTTGTCCGAACCATCTATCAGTGTGAAAGTGTTTCTAACTTGTGTCAAGACATATTTTGGCATTTAAAAAACTATATCGGATTTATTCACAGACTCTTTTCTTGTATCCTCAACAAAGTGACCCGCGACTGCTCTAATTTTTTTTTTTTTTTTTTTTTTTTTTTTTTTTTTTTTTTTTTTTTTTTTTTTTTATCGGAATCTTCTTTTTTAATAAGAAACTCTTCGGGAAAAAGCACCTATTTTCATTATCTTTGTCACCTTTAGAACTGTGATGCGGAAATCATTTGACATCGTTCATGCAGCAAATTAACTAGATTTTTTATTATTTTCGAAATATACCGTCTAAAATGAGTATTTTTCTAAATTATCAGCAATTTAGCGTACGAATTGAATCGTCTTGTCATCAAGGAAATCCCTCCAATTTGGGCAAACAATTAACTTATATGAGCTCGGATTTAGAGAATTTTCATTCAAAATGTCTGCATTTTATTGATTTCTTTAAATTCAAAATTTAAGTATCGTGCATCCGATTAAATTGACTGCTAAATCAGGTTTGAAATCATTACATTTTTTTCAAACTTAGGAAAGCAGTATACAGGGTGGTCCAGTTCTTTCTGGCAAAGGCAATGGGACGAGTGAGGTCCGTACGAACGAAAAAATTCCTAGGAACCATAGTCCGGAAACGCCTCGTGAAAACTCAAAATTGCGCAAAAAGTATTGTACGCGAAAGAGAAAAAAAAATTACTCTGAGTAGAACGGGGGTAAATAAGAAAAATCGGGGTACAGATTTTGTTCCACTAAACAGAAGCTACAACAAAGGTATCTTGACTTTTTTCCCAAATACGCTTCCCAAAGGGCCTACAGCCGATTCAAAAAATTACCGTATGACCGTACGCGGCAGACACGTCGAAAAAAAGGTGTGTTGCAGTCCAAGTAGATTCCAGAAAACACTAAAATGAAGTTGTGTAATCTCTTATTTTGCATTTGAGTTATCAAGGGTTTGCATATCTTTAACATCCGAGGCTCTTTCACTTATGCATGTCAACTCATCAGTACCCATGTTTTAACATGGGCAAACACATGATGTCACAAAAACCCCCCTTGTGACCCCTGTATCGCTTCAGCCTGGCGAATGGAGTCAATCGCCTTCAAGGATTTTCATATCTTTTGCATCTGAGCCTCTTCCACTTATATATGCATGTCAACTCATGTGTCTTAAACGTGGCAAAAAGGTGATGTCACGAAAACCCCCCAAGTGACCGCTCTATCACTTCAGCTTGGCGAATGGAGTCGATCGCCCTCAAGGGTTTTTATTTATTTATACATGCGCCCCAGACCCCCCAGAAAATGTGGGTTTTACAGAGGAAGCGGCAAATAGTCAGATGGCCCATGGGCGGCAAAAGTGTAAATCCTGCGCCGACAGTAGACGCGCAATTTTAGAGAATTCAAATATTTCTTCAAAAGAACTGCCAAAATCGTCCAATCAGTGATGTGTCGTGTTCGCCGTTGCTTGTTGTTAACCAATCGGCAGGGAATGGCAGCGTTCTAGAATTCAACCGTTTACTGCATCCATGCAAAAAAGATTATGTATTCAGCACTTTTCAAAATACATAGATATACTACGTCATAGAATAATGTAATCTTTTTTGCAGTGATGAAGTAAATGGTTGAATTCTAAAACGCTACCGAAACCATCTTTATTTACTTTATGAACCATTCCGAACTGAATTGATTGTAACAGAAAATGGTGTGTTCTAGTACAGTGAATCTTTGGCGATTGTTCACCGTTAATTATTTTTCCAAAGATGTGATCAATTGTTGTAATCGTTCCACTACGCATAAATTACTCGTTAGTTTCACAAATCTGAATGAAAGTCGAGTCGCAAATCAGACGAACGTGAAGTGTGTGTCATGAGGAAAGTGAGGTTATGGTTATACAGTGAAGCAAACAACAAATCTTGATTCATATTCCTTTTTTCGTGATCTTATGAAAATGCAAATGGGAATGAAAATCCCTAGTAAGAAAATCCTTCAATAGTTGTCAGGTATATTTACTGTGATACTCACAAAATTGTGGCCTCGACTTGTTAACCAGTCGAAGTCTGGAGTCCATGAATTCGTGACAGGATATCATAGTTGTGTTAAAACTTTATAGATACTGCAGCTGTTTGAAATCAAGGGGTATGGCTTGTTCTAGGTCCGGAAACTTCCTGCCTCGATTGCTCACAAAGCGAAGGTATGCATTTTTACAGCTTTGAAGTCTTTCATCGGAAGAACACAGCTGTATTTACTATGAAGGCAACTTTCTTTTAACAGAAACGCAATATAACGTAACATTTTCCGATTGTGGTTAGCTAGCTCAATTCTAGGGCTCCATTGAAATGAAATGGAACAAGCCACGGAAGCACTCTCATGAGTCTGTTCATTCGAGAGTTGGGAGATTGAGATTGATTACACGATTACCGAGTAATCGTAATCGACGTTTTTTCAGAGGTTGATTTTACGGTATTCATGGATGATTTCATGCAAGTCACCCATCATATTAGTTCAGGGCCGGACTGGTCGGGGTGCTGGGGGTGCGATCGCACCTCGGGCAAACGGCCTCACGGGCCAAATTGCTACTCAGAAATGAAGAGAAAAAGTGGCAAAGTAGCTCATCGTTTTACTTGACATCAAAAAATAGTTTCGTCAGTTAAATTAGTAAATACTGATTCAAATGAAGGCTAATAGCCTTGGCGGCTTCAGCAAAAAAAAAAAAAAAAAAAAAAAAAAAAAAAAAAAACGAATAAATCTACCATAAATCAACCATAAATGTCACAGGTGTAGCATTTCATTTCACCAGCCCCGGTGCCCCCCCCGCTGTGTCTTTTTATTTGTATTACGTTATTTGACATTGATGAAAAAAATGGTAGAATAATAAGCATAGTTTCTTCTACTGTGGAATGCACTAAATTTCGTTTTGAGAGAGGGAAATGTCGAAAAAATTTCGGGGGAGATCCCCCGACCTCCCGCAGTAAGGGGTGTACCCCCCTTACTCCGCCCACTCGGATACCCGGGCCATTTGGGGTATCAGCACCCCGGGCCAAATTTTCCCAGTCCGGCCATGTATTAGTTGCAGAATAATTAGACCAAATAGAAATGACCCATAAGTTTATTTTAAATCAGAAAAGACTTCATTTAATTCCCACCCAAAGGTTTGACGTTTAGCGAATACCAAGTAGTAGTGGAAGTAATCGATTATCTCCATTTGCCAAAGTGTCCGCTGATTCGAAATTGTAGTCTGCTTGAATTTCTCAGTGAGTTATCTAGATTGAAAGAAGTCTGCCGGACTCAACTATTACTAAGCTGAAGCATAGAAGCTTGAAGCTTGTTTCAGAAGTGGTGGAGCTCATCCGGTGCAATTTGTGTTGAGTTTTAAATTCTCGTTCCTTCAAATCAAAACAAGACTTGCCTGAGACAATGACATTGTGATTTTGAAGCACAGTTTCATTCAAAGCTGGAACTCCCCCATTAGTTTTCATCCAATGCCATCATGCAACATGAGAAACTATGAAAAAAAGTTTCAAAGATTATCCGATTAGCTCCGCCTCCATATCTTAAATGAGCTATGAATATACGGAATGCATTTTTTTATACTATCTGCTAAGGCAACGCTTGGAGTTTAATTATTTTAATCACACTCAAAGAGCACCGTCGCCCATCAGAACCCAGCTGCGCTCAGAGATTAAATTAGTTCACAGGTTGGTTTGAGGTGAAGATTTGAACGGATACCTACATCCAGCGTCTAAAAGCGTAAAAGCTAGCGTTAAGTCTAGAGTTACAGCGAGACAATGGCCTTGAAGCTTCCTTCCTCACTGGTTTATGGTTTGAATGTACGCTTATTTTTGTGTGGATGTGCTGAAACTTTTTTTTTAGAGTTCATGCATAAACTTCATTCGCGGGTAAGTTAAACATATCAAACTAAATGCAATTTTCTTTCTGGATTAGTCCGACGCTAGTGACACTTTTTTAATACTAAGGATCAATACATTTTTGAAACAGTGGTAGGTGTTTTCTTTCAGGTATGGATACACTCCAATGCCTATATGAAATGTTACCGACATAGCAAGTTTCATTCTAGTTCATTTCAGGGTCATTCCAGTGTTTCAAGTGGGTTAAACACACAACTTGGTATAAATGTAACTAAATAATGCTGAATCTTAAGTACAGCTCATGTAATGAAAGAAAGGTAATATTTAGTAGATCAATTTTTGCCATTAGTTTCTTACATAATCATCAGTGTTAATTGAGATGTTTTCAGAAATACAGATGTCGAAAGACAAAGATAATTAGATAATTCAGGGAGATTTCTATGACTTAGAATTATAGAAAAGAAATTTTGAAGACATTCATGTGGTTGAAAAAGTTGTGAAGAAAAAGGGTGACAAAGTTTATGTACAGTAAGCGCCCGTTCTCGTTGGTTCTCGCAGGATCTTAGATCCTGTGTTAAAACCTCGCTCTCGCTCTACACTGCCGGTTGGTACAATCTTTAAATTGAGCAGTACCTAGAATTGTAAACCTGTCATTAGATGTTAAATTGCTTGGGTATTTTTAATGGCAAACATTGATTCAGCGTGGAACATTAGTTCATTTTTTAACAACGAATATGTTTGTTCCTGTATATTGTCCGTACATCCGCGAACTTTAGTCTTTCTCTTTCATTTCTTATTCGCGAATATATTCCCCTTGAAACGTCTTCGTGTGAAATGGAAACACAAAGAATGAGTAGGGGAAAATTGAGTGAGGTATGTTTACTCATAAAGTACCGGGATATTATAGCTAATCCTTTCCGGGTATCCGCGGACAAGCCGGACAGCAGACTATCACATGACTCACTTGACTGATTTTCTCCTAGTTGACAGACGGAGATTAGTTTGTGTCTCTCTCAAATAATGTGAGTATCTCACAAGTGGGTAGCCCTGTAATGGGCTTACCTTAATAAATGTTATTTGCTATCCCTTCGGTCGGGAACGTTGTTTTCTAGTTTTATTTATCATTAATTTCCTTTTTAATGTCATTTTAATTTCTCCACAAGCTTGTCTTTTTGTTAAGTCCCGTTGACTGCCCCCATAGCTCTCGTGCTCGCGCATTGTCAAGTATAATAACGGCTTACAAGAAGTGGCCCCATGGTATCATTTTCCGCCAGCTGCTGGATACTTTGAAGAAGTGAGACGTTTACTTTCTTTTTGTTTTTTAAACAAGTTAAGAATAATTTGCATTATTTTTGAAGAAAATCAAATTATCTTATAAAAATCAATGATAAATATGTCGTTTGTGCTGTTCATCAGAATCTTCATCAGGGGCCAAGTTTGGGTCAAATACCCTTGTAATTCCTTCTGTGGTTGGTGGTTCAGTTTTTGGATGGAATCTCCCCTCGGCAAGAAAAAAATTAACAGCAATGGGACCTTCCAAGTTGTATTTCTTTGCAAATTTTTTTATTGAAAATTTGCCCCGATCCTTGTCACTGTATCTGAAACACGTGAACAATAAAGCATTTTTTTCGTTCGGGTTTTAAGATAAAGTTGAATTCAAGAGTGCCATGTCTTGATTGATTTTCATGAAGAAAAATTAAAAGCAGCTGTTACCAATCCTCGTACGCCATCTAGCGGCACATATATGTATGTATCATTCCTGGCCTCTCTATGCACTATTATCTAACATGTAATATTCTGAATACACGCGCTGTCATCTCGATCTCAACCACGTTTTCTTTTATTTCAATTTATCTTTTAATTAAAACATGATAAATTATAACAGTAGCAGCAATAATAAACGCTTAAATCAAAATGACTCCGCGTTTAATTTCGCATCATTGAAAGAACTTAATTCGGAACATATGAAAAGGTAATATGTTTTTCTTCTACTTACTTTGCATATAAACGTCTTTCTCGGTACATCTTAAATTTTTTAAGCTTCTGCTTGTAGACTAAAAATACATAGCGATGCATTCCTGCAAAGATTAATCATCGATTAGGATTTTGCAGAAAATAAGCTGCAGACTTCACAATAATGCAAAAAAAATCGAGCTGAGCGCCGCTGTGATGCTATTCAGCAATTTTAATTTATTTAAAAAAGATCCAACTCAATTGAAACGGACTTTACAAGGGGCAGAAAGAAAAACCCTTCCCAGTTAGTTTGTCTACTATGAAAAAACAACTACAACTGCCAAATTTTTTTCACCCTTACCTAGAAAATATTTCAAATGACCAATCCTCTTTATTGTATGTAATTGAAAATAGAATACCCCAGCCGGCTTTCAAAGCTCATTTTGATGTTATCATCAGTGACTTCTTCGAAAATTGCTCAAACACGTGTTTGCTTATTTGGAGGATGACAATTTTTTTTTTGGGGGGGGGGGGGTCCCCACCCTCAGCACTTCCGAGTGGGGCCGCGGGCGTGACCCCCGAAATTGCACATTTCAAATGCTGACTCCAAAATGTTATTGCAAATTCAAGAACAATACAAAATGCTAAGACTTCAAGCGAAAACCGCATGTCAATATCGATTTTCGTCTGCAACATATCGAACCTCAAAGTTCGATATCGACCAATTTTCAGAATACTAGAACTTTTTCAAAAAAGGATCTAATAAAGTACTCTCCAGATCGAGTACTTTGTATATGTTACGGGCAAATCCCGACGGCTGAGCATGTCGCGATCTGCCCGGGCAAATCGCGATTCGCCCAGTTTTCTGGGCAAAAATGCTATTTTGCCCAGAAAGCGTGGGCAAATTGCAATTTACCCGGGCTAATCGCGATCTGCCCGAGCAAAACGCGATTTGCCCACTGTTTCTGGGCAGACCGAAGTACAATTTGCCCAAAGTGCAAACTGGGCAAATCAACAACTTGAACTGCGCAATGTGATTGGGTATCGCTTATAATACCTTGCACGAGGTATACGGTCATCGGTCTCGAATCATCTTATTTCAGTATCAGTGAAGAAATCTGATGACGTTCGAGGTCGCAATTGTTTGAGAGCATCAGAAAGCAGATTTGTTGATCAACGGCCAGAAAAATGCCGGCCTTAATAGTGGTATCAAACAAACGCTTTTTGGGTTCATTTTGGGGGAAAAAGCACCGGCAGGAATAAAATTGCTTACTCTCCCCGATATCATAAGTGGCGGTTGCCCCCAGGCCAAGTCCAAAATCCCCGAGCAAAAAGGTGGCGTCCGCGGACACTTGTTATACACCGAACAGTTCATTTTTGTCAATTTAAGCGTTATATGATCTGTTGCCTAGGATTCCAAGAAAACCGCTCATTAAAACCCCATAACACCTGGTACTGTCGATTCGTCTTGAGGTGTAGATGTGCCGCTCCTTAGTTAGATTTTCAATCGGATGAGTAACAACGGAGATATTTCCAAAAAACATCGATTTATTCGCGTTTTTTTTGCCTCTTGCCGATTCACTTTTGCGTTTCGCACCCTCGTTTTTGCGCACAGATAGCGGAATAACGGTAGTTGAAACCCACATATAACTTGATATAGAAAGATTCGTTAGGCTTTTCTGAAGGGCTTAGGCCAGGTCTCATAGAATTTTGAACTGTATTAAGGGAGATATCTGTGATTGAAAGTAGCGTAAAATTGCCATTTTCCATTCAAACAGCCAACCGTTTCGCCAGATAGATTCGAGGCATGCTCCGTGCCAGGATGGATAGAGAATGAGAGAATTGATAGATTGCGAGTGCCGCTACCTGCCGGCGACTATCGGCGACCGCATTGCCGGCATCACTAGGCATAGCTCTGTAGCCGTAAGAGTAGTTTTTGTGTGTTTTCTTTTATTCATACCTCGTCTTTAATTTCAATGTTATGATATGGAGGTTTCGACGATTTGACAATAAACAGTTCTCTACTTTCCCTCTAAATACTGAAATGGTATGGCGGTGCCGCGTCTATTTGGCAACGCCGCGAGTAGATTGCGAGACCGCGGGTAGACCTTGGCTACTCACGGAAGCTTTACTTTGGGCATTCGTGCACGCACGTCATAGCGTCTTGGATTTCGGAAGGTTTGTTTGGAAAATCGCGTAGCGTGAGGTCAGTGGACGCGATTAGCGTTTCCGATCATCCGAAGTTTGAGTAGTTATATACCGGGGGTTTTCATCGCCTCAGGGCCTTTTTAGAGTGACACTGCGGTGTACAGGTCAGAAGTAGAGCGCTGCGGTGCATATGAGATTACGTCGTGATTGTTAGGTATAAGTTAAGCGCTGCGGTGCAATAGAGATTGTTAGGTATAGGTTAGGTGTAAGCGCTGCGGTGCATTTAAGATAACGTCTTGATTATTAGGTATAAGTTAGGTGTACGCGTTGCGGTGCATTTAGTGATTGTTAGAGATAAGTTGAGTTTAAATATACAAATTCTGATATTAATCGACGAAGTGCGTTTGAGAGTCAATCAAATACCATATAAATCCCAACAAGAATAGTCTCCCCGGGGAGACTACATAGTGGAGGAGCAGGAGTTTTGGCAAGACCAAAAGAAGATCCCAGGTACGTGAATTTTGTTTTTCGTTTTCAGATTTAAAATACTCAAAAATTAATTTAGATAACGGACGATTGGGGAAACCTGAAAGACTATTATCGAAATTCGTTTTGGTGAAAGATTCGTTTCTTGGGGCTACTTTTCTCGCTTAGGTGGACAGGAAGCTGGTAATTTTTTTTTTCATTATCTGAGTGTCGCTTTTTTTATTGTTAACCGATTTGGATTCAGGACCTCACATTCCACAATTGAACAAGTTCATAGGTTCACCAATAAAATAGAACAAGGGCTGGAGGAAAAAAAAGTTTGCTCAGCTGTATTCCTTGATGTGGCCCAGGCTTTTGATAGGGATTGGCATCTGGGACTGCTGTATAAAATTAAGAAATGACTACCTGAAAACCACTCCTTGATCTTAAGGTCCTATTTAGAATGTAGGTCATTTAGAGTTAAATTAAACGGTGCCTATTCAGACTTCAGCATGATAAGGGCTGGGGTTCCGCAAGGTTCTGTTTTGGGACCCTACCTGTACAATCTTTTTACTCATGATATTCCTTGTGATAACAACTCAATGATAGGGACTTTTGCTGATGACACCGGTATAGCCTCTCTTGGTGAAACTCTGACTGAAGCAAACGAGAAAACTCAATTCACAGTGAACAGAGTGGGAAAGTGGGCATGGAAGTGGGGTACAACGCTCAACGGCTCTAAGTCAGCCCACACAATTTTCACCAATAAAAAAGTAGGATATTCTCCAATATATTTAAATGGGGAAGTGATTCCCTATTCAGAGGTATCAAGATATCTGGGGCTCCACCTAGACTCCAAGTTGAACTGGGGAGAGCATATTCGTAAAAAAAGTTAAATAGATTAAAATTAAAGTTAGAAAAATGAATTGGCTGCTGGGGCGAGGTTCCCGACTTCCAATCCACAATAAAGTTTTGTTATATAAACAACTAATTAGACCAGTCTGGGCTTATGGTTGCCAGCTCTGGGGATGCGCCAAAGATAGCAACATCAAACTAATTCAAACGGAACAAAACAAAATTCTGAGACAGATTCTAGGGGCCCATTGGTACATGAGGAACAAGGACATACACAAAGAGTTAGGGATCCCAACAGTTAAAGAGTACATTAGAGAGGTGGCGGAAAAATACGGAGCGAGAGTTTTGGGTCATGTCAACGAAGAGGCGATAAAACTGATGGATAACAGTGAGACAGTGAGAAGGTTAAATCGGCGGAAACCGTTTGAGTTGCTTTGCCGTTGCTACGATGAGTAAAAGTACTGCGTGTAGTGGCAGCTAGGTGTTAAAAATTACTAAACTGTAAGATAGTTAATTGTATATACTGTGAAATTATGTAAATGTAAACGTTACGTCTCAATTTAATTACTTAATTTAAATTTACTTTATATAGTAATTGATTTGCATGTTTGTTTGTTTATTTATTTATTTATTTATTTATTTATTTATTTATTTATTTATTTATTTATTTATTTATAATTTATTTATTTATTTATTTATTTATGTTTCTTTATTCATTTATTTGTCTTACCTTTTTCACGTATTATTTTATTTTATTTTATTATTTATTTATCTTTATATTTGTTTGTTGCATTTAATGGATCAGACACAGTCTACACCCAACGGGAGTAGAACTATATTTATTTTGTGTTACTTGCTATTCCAGCAAAGATATTCTGTTGCTGGACTAGCAGGAAAAGTTAAAAATTAAAATGAAGTGTAAGTTATAAATAGCACATAGATATACTCAAATGTATAGTAGGTGTAAGTTTAGTACTAAGTTATGTAATAGTACTGTTGAATAAAAAAAAAAAAAAAAAAAATAGTCATAAGTTAGGTGTACGCGCTGCGGTGCATTTAGTGATTGTTAGAGATAACTTGAGTTTAAATATACAAAATCTGATATTAATCGACGAAGTGCGTTTGAGAGTCAATCAAATACCATATAAATCCCAACGAGAACACCCCGGGGAGACTACAATACTCTTCGATTAGTTTTTTCCTTAAGTTCTGACTTTGCTCGGCAATCCTTGCCGAGACAGGGCTGTTGTAAGATGTTAAGTGTTAAAGTTTGAGGATAATTGAGCAGTGTTTCCAAACTTTTGTTCTTTTATTAATCATTACTCATGTCCTTTATTCTTTATTAGTGACGCATTAAGAGATTATTTCAATCAACTAAAACCCACCCACTTGCTTCCTACTAACTTCCAGATGTTTGTTCGTGGAATGTTGTGGCCACGGTCGTGGTTGTGGATCATTACTCGTTTGTTTATGAAATTAGCAATCTGAACGATCAACTTATTTCTCAGTGCTCAACCCATCTTTCAGTTCTGTACTGAACTCAATCTAGATTTTATTATTTGCTTTACAAACGCTCATCCACTTTTTTAAGCCAAGAATTCTTGTGTTCCGGTGTGTGTAGTGAATTCTGTCACAGTGTCACGAATCAGTTTGTCGCTATATTGTCCCTTCTGATCAAAGAGAATGAATTTTAATGTTTGTAATTGCAAGTTTTTGAACCAAATATCAGAGCCATTTTCAAAGTTGTGGTTCTTATAAGCGATGGCACCTAGTTAATACTGATTGGTTTCAATGGGTTAGGATGATTAAAATCCTTGGTCGTGTTCAAAGGTGTGTTCTTCAAGGAGTGATTTCGTGTTGCATCTCACTTTAACTGCCTCGTGCCGTTACAGAAGTAGTAACGCTGTCAGTATCTTTATTTAACTACTGCTAGCAATGTATTCTAAAATTGGACTTTTCAAACGAGAGTCTCCTTTTAAAAAATTTTATTAGAAGTCAGCTGTATTCTGCGTCAAATCAAAAAAATCAGAGTGTAGGAAATGCTAGTTGGGGTATTATTAAAACTCAAGTCTTTCAAGTAAGTTACATTAATTTTCACTTCAAACTCAACCATTAACTCTGTCTTTCAATGGATTTGTGTATATTTATCTTCAACAAGTTTGGTGATAAAATAGCTAGGTCATTTCAGGAAAGATTGCTGATGACAGCTCTTTATTTACATGCGCGGAGGGACGCATTTTAGGCGCACCGTTTGCACAACGTGCGCCTATTGAAATCGCCCTGATACCCAATAGAGTATACTACGCCCCCTTGTGATCAAATGGCGAAATGAGCTTTTTTGATGTCGTGAAATTTAGGTTGTGTCCTGTGTTTTTTTTATGCTAATTTCATTTGAAAAGTTAATGTTCTCCCAGCCACGACTGAATTCTGAGTTGGTTGGGAGTAATTTCATGTTCATTGATTGACGTTTTTTTAAAGTTATTCTATGTCAAAAATTTCCAACCTCACTTTTTGATTATTTCAAATTGTCCCGGTATATATTCTAGGTGATCAAGAGAACCAATCATTTGCCGTTCTGAATGTTTGTTTTTTGCATGTAAATGCAATTATTATAATTAATTATAGCGTGTGGTCAAACGCAAAACGGAAAGTCCCTACAGCAAGAACTCTGAAGATTCCTTATCTCAATACTCAGAATTCTCATTTAATTACCAAAAATTACTGCGCATCGAAGAGGATCTCTTATTATTCAGCCCTGATGTCGTTGTTTCCATAGTGGTCCCTGCCCTAACCTCCTCCATATTTCCTATCAACTTTCAGCTATTTGTTTACGTTCAACGTAATAAAATTACTCTGCTTGCGTTTATAGTAGCTATGACTCGTGAATTGGTAAGAGTTCAAAGGTTCAACAATGGGACCTCTGAATAGTGTGATGTGCTGACTTGCTTTATATTTCCATCATGTTGTTATTGTAGGTATGTAAAATTTCTTAGTCCTAATCAGAACGAAACAAGAAAATGCGTCTTATTTCTCTACCTCTACATTTTTGGTTTAGAAGGTCCTAAAGGAAGTCAGCCCTCTTTCAATTTTAAGGAAATGTGCTTTGCGGTCAAATTTTCTGACATTCTATTTAGTCTGGCAACTCCCGTTAAATGACTTAGCGCTTCAAGGCATCATTTATTCAATGCAGTTATTTCGCTCTTTCTCTATTTACAAGTAAATTTCTAGTACTTCAGAAACTTCCTGATTTCTTATGCTACCTTATGCTACATCTGTTGCACTACCTATGTTGATTTAAGCTGTCACTCTCCTTATATGTCTCAAAGTATCTTGAGACACTCAAACTGGTTCCTTAATCATATAGTTTGGTAGTCCGCTAACCTTTGACAGTCACCTATTTTGTCGGAGATCATCATCAGTCATGCCTAAAAGTTTAGCGCATAGACTTTTGTACAAAATTGAGATTGCGCCTCACAATTTGGTGACAGTCAAGTTAGCGTCATATGATGAAATATTAATCAGCGCTCCATTTCTTTCTGAAATTTGTGTTACCGAGTCAATTTCTTCTGAAACTTATGTCAGCGTACGTGCTGTTTTTTACTGAAACTTGAGTGAGCGCACAGTTTTGAGCAAAAACATCTTCAAACGCTATAAGAAAAAAAGAAAACAATACGGCATTGGAGAAAATGGGGAAATTGAGTTAGCGGCTTTACTTTTGCTGAAAATTAAAGTCGTGCACCACAATTTGGTGAAAATTAAGTTATCGCGCTTTTTTCTTGCTGCAAAATGACTCAACGCGCTATGTCTTTCTGAAAATTGTGTGATCTCATCAAATTCTTCTAAAAATTATGTCAGCGCATCGGTTTTTACTGATACTGAGGTGAGAGCGCTAATTTGAGCCAAAAATATTTTTAACGCTAATAATCAGAATTAGAGACTGATTAGGTGTTTTGAGGTTGGATCAGTCATGCCTAAAAGTCTAGCGCTTAGACTTTTGCACAAAATTGAGTTTGCGTCTCACAATTTGGTTACAATTAAGTTAGTGTCATATGCTGAAACATGAGTCAGCGCTCCATTTCTTCCTGTAATTTGTGTTAGCGAGTCAATGTCTTCTTAAAATGGGGTGGAATTATGCAATACATTTATTAATATTGTTTTGTGAGTATTTGATTGTTCATTACGTACGTCTAGTGATTTGCAGTAGGAAATTCGAAGGGTTTGTTCAATGATTGTCCGTAGTGGTCCTATACCCCCCCCCCCCAAATCGCCGCACACAGGTTCGGACCCTAACTTTTCCTGGACAATTTTTTTTGAGATGTTGGAAAATTCAAAGGGATTGTTCTAAGATTGTCCGGAGTGGTTCTACACCCCCCCCACACTGCCCGCACACAGGTTCAGACCCAAACTTTTGCTGGACAATTTTTTTGAGTTGTTGGAAAATTCAAAGATTTGTTCTAAGATGGTCCGTAGTGGTTCTACATCCCCTCCCTCCTCCACTTGCCGCACACAGGTTCGGACCCAAACTTTTGCTGGAAAATTTTTTTGAGTTGTTAGAAAATTCGAAGGGATTTTCTTAAGATTGTCCGTAGTGGTTCTCCCCCCCTCCTACACTCGCCGCACACAGGTTCGGACCCTACCTTTTGCTGGACAATTTTTTTGAGTTGTTGGAAAATTCAAAGATTTGTTCTAAGATTGTCCGTAGTGGTTCTACATCCCCTCCCTCCTCCATTCGCCGCACACAGGTTCGGACCCAAACTTCTGCTGGACAATTTTTTTGAGTTGTTAGAAAATTCGAAGGGATTGTCCTAAGATTGGTAGTGGTTCTCCCCCCTCCTACACTCGCCGCACACAGGTTCGGACCCTAACTTTTGCTGGAAAATTTTTTTTAGATGTTGGAAAATTCGAAGGGTTTGAGATTGTCTTTCCCCCCCGCCCCCCACCCGCCGCATAAAGGTTCGAACTTGAACTTTTGCTGTAAAATTTTTTTTGAGATGGTGGAAAATTCGAAGGGATTGTTCTAAGATTGTCTGTAGGGGCTCTACACCTCCCCACTTTCCGCACACAGGTTCGGACCCTCACTTTTGCTGGACAATTTTTTCTGAGGTGGTGGAATATTCGAAGGGTTTGTCCCATATAAGATCGTATGTAGTGGTCCTAACCCCTACCCACTCGCCGCATCCAGGTTCGGACCCGGTTTTTTGCTGGACACATTATTTTTGAGATGTTGGAAATGGAATTTGACTTATGAGGACCAAATCTGCTCAAGGTGCGCCTCTCTGACACTGTAGTGTCAGAACTATCTGCTTGCATGTCTTATGCACAGAATTTTGTGGATAATGTTTACAGCTGGGAGGTCCTTTGTCTGCGTAGTTGCATACAAATGGAGTGCGCTTTGCAAAGCTGTCATTGGCAATATTTTCTTGAATAAACACTATCGAGATGATCAGAAATGTAAGCAAATCTATTTTGACATAACTCGGCTGATGAATTTTGTATGCAGCAGCTCCCTAGTAGCAAAAATACATAAGAAATACTTCTATTTAATATGGTATAAAATGTGTTTTAAATATGTATTTATAGGGGGGTTTGTCCCAATTTTTGACGTAATTTAATATGGTATTTAATACGTATCAAATACAAAATTAAATATGTACTAAATACATATTGAATACCTGCTGAATACATATTAAATAAATAGACAAATTTCATTTGAAATGGATATTATTATTAATTTGGGTAAGGACTGTTATCGCACCCCTTTCCAACGAGAGGTTACATGTTTGACACTTAAAGTAAGAATGGCCGCATATCCAAAAGATGTGCATTGAGGAGGGATATTGGTTATCAGTAGAGATACCTTGTCTTTGGGCCGTGTCAAAGGGGTAAAGAAGTTGGTACTGTACCAGTACTGTTGAGAGGATTCAATCCATCTCCAACACTTTATACTTCTCCTACCGGTCTCGAAGAACCTCATTAGAATGAGATCAGTTGGCGTTAGCGAGTTCTCGCGGTTTGATGAGATTACAGGAGGGTGAAAAATCAATATTTATTGACACGACCCAGCGGAATGTGTCAACATTTTTACCTCCCAGATGATCATGAGGTGGAAAATATTTTTTTTTTATGAGAGGCGATAGGGAATGGGAAAGGTAACAATTGCACCTAGCCGCTTGAGCGATTGAGTCAAAGCTGTCAAACTAGACCCACTGTTATTAAATATGTTTCCAGTTCGAATTTATCTTTGGGATGAATCATGCGTTAAATATGTATCAATACGATAGATAATATACATCCATTTTTAAATTTGTTGACTGTTTCGAGATTAAGTTCCAGTTAATTGATCTTTGCGATGAGTCCACTGGCGGATGCGGGGGGGGGAGATCGTCCCCCCCCCATTTGCATGGGCTGGATCCACCAATGGACGAATCATATAAAATATATATTAAATATGAAAGATAATACTTATTAAATATTTGTATTTAATACATGTATTCAATACATATTAAATATTTGGATTTAATACACGTAGTTAATACGTATTAAATGCGTATTTAATACGTGTATTAATATGTAAAATTAAATACGTATTAAATATACTATCAAATACATATTGAATACGTATTAAATAGATTGTGCATTAAATATATATTAAATATGTATTAAATACGTTTTAAATACGTATTAAATCTATGTATAAAATACAAATATTCAATACAAGTATTTTTGCTACTAGGGCTAGTACGAAAAGTTCTTACCAGTGGTGCAGCGTGTAGTGAGACATTGTTCATTTAAAACCTTTCAAAAGATCAAACTCCTAAGAGTTCACTACAGACCGAGCAGCTCAATATTTTTCATGGGTTTAAATGCGCACAGTACAATGTTGCCACATTGCAGTATTTTGTGAATCCCATGAACTCGGTAGCGCAAAGATATCCGTGTACTCAGCTCGCTGAGTACTCACATTATTTTCATTATTAAAATCATGCAATACTGATCCTTGTTCTATTCAGGGTACTGGAAATTTTTTAAACTCTTTAACTCCATGCCTGCTAAATTTCAAATACTGTCCCTTTAATAATAAAAACTATTAAGAGTCAAGTATCAGAAGAAGTTTAGTATTTTGAAATTCATAAAGGGAATTTTTTCCTCGTGTAGAATTGACTTAGCTTTTCACCAGTGACATTCAAATAAAAGTGAATGGCAGTTGATGTGAAAGAACATAGGTAAGTCTCCAAATGTCTATGTAAGTATCGAAGTATGTAAGTACCTATTGTACCTACTCAACACAGTGACTGATTGACTCTAAAATTTCAGAAGCTCTTGCCCTAATGTTGTCTCTAGAAATTAGGTAAAGCTTCAAGAAGAAGATCTTAGCTACTTAGCTTTTTTTTCTACTATTGCTTGTAATAAGAAAAATAAAATGCATAGTGGGGTGAGAGATGCGCTTGCTATTTCATTCTGCTCGACTGATGTGCCTTATGATGGAATCAACTTTATTATAATCATTGCTTTGGAAACACTTCTTTGTCAAAATATCTCTTTATAACTAGCCCACCTCAACTTCAACCCCTAAAAATAGGAGTTAATCCCAAAACGGGCATGATGTCTTTCACTAAAACTATCAGTAAACCTCAAGTAAACTCGTGGCGGCCAAGATCCAAAAACTTCTCCAAACCTCTCCCTTTTACTACTTTCCTCTTTCCTTCCTTGATCTCCCCTCATTAAAAACGTTTCTTTCAAAATCCGTTATTTTAACCTTATCTGTGAGATGATTGATTGTGTATGAGGTCTCTCAGATTCAACTTACAAACTAGCTGATATCAAAGCAACCAAGTCCCCTCCCCTCCCCTCCCATTTTTCCACCCTTTCTACTTCTGTGTTTCTTCTAGCCCCTTACTATTTTTTGTCCCTACCGCACTTTTCTTCTGCTTCCCCTTCTACTTCGGCCTCTCTATAGTTCACCCACCAAAAAGAAAGACAAATTTAAAAAAAGTCAGAAAAACAACTTGGCGTTGACCAGCCAACTTATTAGAGTTTACTAACACCATATTAGCTTTTGCGGGTCAACGCCAAGTTGTTCTTCTGACTTTTTTTAAATTTGTTTTTCTTTTTGGTGGGTGAACTATAGAGAGGGTGAAGTAGAAGGGGAAGCAGAAGAAAAGTGCGGTAGGGACCAAAAATAGTAAGGGGCTAGAAGAAACACAGGAATAGAAAGGGTGGGAAGAGAGGAGGGGAGGGGAGGGGACTCGGTTGCTTTGATATCAGCTAGTTTGTAAGTTGAATCTGAGAGACCTCATACACAATCAATCATCTCACAGATAAGGTTAAAATAACGGATTTTGAAAGAAACGTTTTTAAAGAGAGGAGATCAAGGAAGGTAAGAGGAAGGTAGTAAAATGGAAAGGTTTGGAGAAGGTTTTGGATCTTGGCCGCCACGAGTTTACTTGAGGGTTACTGATAGTTTTGGTGAAATACTTACTTTCTGTTGATAATTATGTCGACAGTATCTGATTTTGATACTCGTATGTGCTACCACGGACGAGGTTCGAAAGTCTATATTAACCGAAAATTCAGAGGTACTTTCATCTCACTCTTTCTCACACACTGATTTAGAAACTAGCAACTCATGTGCGGATCACACTAGAACCAAATATAAAGTATAAAAAATTTAAAAAAAAAAAACGGGCCCGGGAAAAGTGCTGATAATAAATAATGCAAAATTTGAGGAAGTTACTCTCAGATCTTGCAAAACGGTCCAATACCCCGACGTTGATCGAGAAAAAGCTGACGCTCGGAATACCATCGTCATAATCTTTGAATTTAACAAAGATGAAAATGTTGAAATTGGGAACTTTAAAAAGGTGTCGTTGCGATTTTGTATTGTTGAAACCACTTAAAAAAGCGTTTAAAGATACACTCCTGACCGCTGAAGACGTAGGTACCAAAAATCTAATCTCATTACGGTCTTTAAGAAAAATTTCATCAAATTTCGGAAGCCAAGCTTGTTAAAAACTCGTGTCGGTAATCCTGTTTAATGAATTGGTGCGCCTGCAAAAAAAAGGGGGGTTTTTGGACTCAAAATGTCATGACTCGTCATCGTGTTCCAAAAAAAATATTAAGTTTCATGTAGGTGTCGCAAAAATTTCAATTTTTTTTTTTTTTTTTTTTTTTTTTTTTTTTTTTTTTTTTTTTTTTAATAAACCCAATGATCCACGCGAAAATTTCAATAATTTTGATAGCGTTCGGAAGAAAAAAAAGAGAAAAAAATCATAACCCCTTTGATCGATGAATCCTGTGAAAATTTCAAGTTCAAGAAAAAATTAAGTTGCTGCAGCATCTATTGCTCATAAGAAATAAAGAGAGGAACGCCTACAAATACTTCCAATCCCTTTTAATTATTTTAAAATAAGTTCCACTTCATTGATAACGAAGATGATTCGAGACCGTTGACTTAATAGCGCACAACGTATTTATAAGCGTGTTCAAACACATGGGCCCAGTTCAAGTTGCCGATTTACCCAGTTTACATGTTGGGCAAATTGTCTTTCGGGCTGCCCAGAAACAGCGGGAACATCGCGTTTGGTTCGAGCAGATCGCGATTTGCTCAGCCATCGGGATTTGCCCGTAACATATACATATAAAAAGATGACAATATGATCCGCGCTCTCCAAGCTTTCCACCCTGTTCTGGGGTTACCCGCGGTCGCACGGTCTTGCGCCTCGACCCAAGCCAAGGGTACCGCGTGCCTGGAGAATTTTTTCCCCCCTTTTGTCCGTCCCGATGCGACCCCGCGGGGCACCGCACGGTGTTGCTTTATACGCTCATTTTAAAAAAAAAAAAAACCCGTAACTTTTTCAGGAGTGCGAAATAAACGTTGAAACTTTCAGGAATCGTATTTCTCATAGAAATACACCTATCAGGCGAATGGTTTTTTGCAAGTCGCTTTCAAGGGTGTAGGGGAGGGGGGTAAATTTTTCATTTGGTCGAGTTCCATTTGGCAACACTGTCCGCAAATGACTTGAAATTTGGTTTCTGGAGGGATTTGTTAACGCTGAATTCCAATTAGCATCCCGCATCGAACCGCACCCATCCCGAGCGGGGGAATCGAACGGCTCGGCGCGCGGCGGCGACCAGAGAAAAAAACGAAAATCAGGAAACCACCCCCCCGGCGCACAGCGTGTCCACCTGTAAAAAAAAACCCCCAACGTGACATTCGCGCTTTCAAGGAAACAAATACGTAAAAATATTCCTCAGAGTTCGTAGAATATCACTGTGAAACTGTTTTTGGAAAAAAAAAGGAGGCCAAAGAAGGGCTCTAAAACTTTCTCTTTTTACAGGTTAGAAAAAAGTGCGTTTTCAACTGTTACCTTTATTCAAAATTTGAAGTGTGTAAAAAAAAATTTTTTTTGACAAAATTTTCAGTATTTAAACTACGTACTCTGAACTATCTTTTGATATTTTAAGTTGAAAAGTGATCGCACGAAAACGCATGAAAATGACTCCGACCGCGGCCGGGCCGAGCGGTATTTTACCCAAAAATTTGGCAGAAACGGTTTTTACCGTCTAAATGACTTGAAATTTGTTTTATCTGTGTATTTTTTAACGCTGAATTCAAATTTTGCATCCGTTTGTAAAAATTGGGCCCATCTTTGATTTCCTAATTTTGACAAACGGATGCAAAATTTGAATTTAGCGTTAAAAAATCCCAGATAAATCAAATTTCAAGTCATTTAGACGGTAAAAACCGTCTCTGCCAATTTTTTGGGTAAAATACCGCTGGGCCCCGGCCGCGGCCGGAGTCTTTTTCATGCGTTTTCGTGCGCTCACTTTTAAACTTAAAATGCGCGTATCTCGAGATGTGCAAATATGTGCAAATGATTTTTTTAGGAGATATACTACATAGTATGAGCTTCCATTTAATAGAACTTTCAAACCAGAGGCACGCGGAGCTAACTTCCAAAAATCTCAGGGAAACTCAAAATTTTGACTTTTAGACCTCTCACTTTTAAGCTTGAGTAAAATGAGGGGGGTTCGTTATTTTTCAAAAAACTAGGTATCAAAAAATAGTTCAGAGTACGTAGTTTAAGTACTGAAAGTTGTGTCGAAAAATATTTTTTTCTACACACTTCAAATTTTGAATAAAGGTAACAGTTGAAAACGCACTTTTTGCTAACCTGTAAAAAGAGAAAGTTTTAGAGCCCTTATTTGGCCCCCTTTTTTTTCCAAAAAACCCTTTCACATTGACATTCTACGTACTCTGAGGAATATTTTTACGTATTTTTTTCCTTGAAAGCGCGAATGTCACGTTGGAGGTTTTTTTCCACAGGTAGACACGCTGTGCGCCGGGGTGGATTCCTGATCTTCGACTTTTGCTCTGGTCGCCGCCGCGCGCCGCGCCGTTCGATTCTCGCGCTCGGGATGGGTGCGGTTCGATGCGGGATGCTAAGACGCATCTACCGTCGGCTTCTGCGTCCCGATCGGATCTCAGGAAGGGCGAGACCCGTGGAAACATGGGTTTCGACGGTTGATTTTGTCGATTGATAGCTGAGTTTGAGAAATCGAAAAAGATCCTCGAGGAGACTGAAAGTTAGAGATGAGATTGAACAGCAAATCCAGTAAGCATGCGAGAGAGGTCTGCGTCCCATGAGCCTGCTTGGCAAATGACTGATTCTCTCATTTTTGATGTTATACAGGGGTCCGAGAAATGAGTTCACACTTTAGCTGTGAGCGCCTGGTTGATTTAAAAATCTAAAAAGCAGGGAAAATTCCAACACGCAGGTGTTGGAAAAACGTGCCACTAAAGTCTGAACAGCTTTTAAAGCTTTTGCTAGCAATGATAATAATTAGACAGCATTCAACATGGAGCTGATCTCGAGAAAATTGAGTCCAAAGTTGAAGAGCTAGCATTTAAACAAAAAAATTGGAATTACTTACGTTTTGATTTCATTCAACTACCGTGTTGTGTTTTTGCATTTCAACACCCGGGAAAAATAGAATTTACTATGTAGGAAAAGGGACTTAATTTTTAGCGTTTAAAGTGACTTGGTTCCCTTTTTTCTTTTTTTTTTGGGATAATCACGAAAAACGAAACTCTAAGAGAAACCAAACGGCAGAGTTGGTTTACACTGTTGATTATTTTAAAATCCGTTAATCCGGACTTAATCCCGTTCCCCAAATTTTATAAAAGGGTCCGAGTCGGAGTTGGTTCCTTACGTGACTCGGATTTAAAGGGTTTTAAACCCAATCAGCCCAAAAAAACCAAGTTCTCATTTTATTTCATCATATGGACAATGACATCAATGAGGGTCACCAGCTCACTTTTACCTGGAATTTTTACGGGAAATAGTTGTTATTACAGAAGAAGCACTTGTTGCTTCGAGATTCATATTGCTAGCTCTATCAATCAATAACTCAATTATATCAAAAATGTCACTCGGTTCTTTTGTGAGAAGTGCTGTCCAATTGAGCTTGTTTGGTGAGAAATTAAAAAAAAAAAATTTTGATCAGATGTATCTATAAGGAGATGAGCAAAGGCGTTGTTTTTGTGTGTTTGTTTTTTGTTTTTTGTTTTCAAAACTTTTGGGGGGCTCTAGCTCAGAAGAGAAACATTTGCAGCACATACTCATGTAGGAAAATAAAGTCTTATATATAGTATGTTGACCCCAAAAAAACACTCCATAAGTGTGGCACTCAAGTTTTGAAACACCCCGTTCTTTATATTTTGCCCCCCCCCCCCCCCCCCCCTTTACAAAAAACAACACCTTGACCATGCCCATTTTTAAAATCACAGTTTGACTGTAGAGATATTTTCTCCCCCCCCCCCCTTAACGAAAAAAGGGAGAATGGGTCACCTATCTCTGATGTTCGTCGTGCGCGTGCACAATTGTTCGGCTTTATGACTGCAATTTTGGCTTTCTTTATAATGCGTTTTTTTTGGGGTTTTTTAGTGGATTTTATGACTATTTGATGCCCCCAATGTAATTTTTAGACAATTTTACATCAGAATCAAAACTCTATAGCACTATAGCAAAAGTTTGCAACAAAACCCCTTAAAAGCTGAAAAAAGAAAATTATTTCATAAGGCCGATCTTTTTTACCCACATAAACTGTAGACAATAGATATTTCTAAAACCCCCACCTTTTAAACGGCTTGTTCGGGGTCAAAAATGAGGTTGCGTTCTTTTTAAGTCAAAAGCGTCATATTTGGAAAAGCCGTGATTCTAAATAATAAAAAGTTTTTTTTTTTTTTTTTTTCCGTTTAGGTGCTGTCAGCACTTATTGCGATTGTAACGATGTAGATACGTAATATGCATAAATGGAACACTTGCGAATTCATGAAACAATAATCCTTTTAAAATACAGAACTAACCTTTCAAGTGCCCTTTACACATCAAGCATTCTAGGGGTATAGATTAGTAGGTGTGGAGGTTTAAGACGTTTGTGGATTTTAATTCCCCCTCTCCCCATTTATTTTTTTTGAAAAGTATCGAAAGTTTACAGTTAAAACTATGCCATTATTCACTATAACGCATTGTCATATTATTTTTTTTTTTTTTTGTTGCCGTCGGTCGTATCATTTTTCGTGTTGGAAAAGCAAAGTTCCATATGGACCTATAGTTTCCAAAATTTGAAGAAGCTTCCAGTGAAAAATTTTTTACACGCAACGAACTTTTTAGGATAGGTAAATAAGTTATTCCAGAGTCAATTCCATAGCCGCAGCGAGGAAGCTGTCCAGGGGTGGAAGACACGTGACAGCCCCTCTCACTTTTTAGAGCAATTAATGCGAATTTTACCCCTCTGGCTCCCTGTGTTCTGGATTTTAAACACCTATTTTTCAACAAAACGCCAAAAATGTCCTCAAAAATCCCTTGATTCCATCGACGCTCATTGAGGGGCTTTCAATTTGCCGATCCCCCAGAATTTCAAATGTTTCGATGCAAAGACCTGTTTAGTGTGACGTCATGAAAAAAATTGGTTCCAAACAAAGGCTCCGTCTCACTCGCTCTCGTGGGTTTTCTCATACGAAACACAGTCCAAATTTTCAAATACAAGTGCTAGTAAACAACACGTTCTTTACACGTTGTGTTTATCACACCATTGGGTTCCACGTCCCTTATAAAAATTTCCGATTGTTTCAAAAAATTTTCCGATTGGATATATATTCCCGCGCTTTATTTCCCAAATAAATAATCGAAATACCATAGAGACAATCGGAATTCGTGTAGATTCAAGCGCGCTGACTACAGCAACGATAGGTCTCATGATTGAAATAAGAAGAAATCATCTATGGTTCCTATTCCTACAGTTTTAACAGCCACTTTTTTCTCAGTGATAAAATATGAGTCCGCTATCACAAACTTTTTGAAACATCGCGCATCGATGCACAATCACGGTTATATCGAAGAAATTCCTATGTTTTGTCCTTGTCACACTCACAGTTTCTTAAGACCACAAAATTCTAGGATATATTCTCATCAGCACCATCAAGGCATGTGTTGTACCTCGAACAATAGCTTCGATACGAAGAGAAGTTAGAATGATTGAGTGTCATGGCGGTGATACTACCATAAGAGACCGTGAGTAAGACAAGGATAAAACGTAGAACGTCTTTCGGTATAACTGTGATTGTAAATTCGCTTGTGATCTTTTAGGAATTATGTTACAGTGAAAAGATACTTTAAGGCAAGTGGAATCTAATGGTGCAATAAAATTTGAGAAAACTGTTGGTTAACTAGCATGAATTTGCGTTCGAAAATTTGGATCTGGTAAATCCACGAGAGTGAGCGAGATAGCACATTTGTTTGGAACTAATTCTGATCGTGACGTCATCACTAAACAGGTCTACTTAAGGATATGAATGAGCCTCTCTCTTTTCTATACCCCTCCCGCTCTTCATCAATACCTCGTCGCTTCTTATCGATGTACCCTCGTCAAACAGATTTTGACACTTTTACGATGCCTGTCCTGAACGCTTAATGCACCGTGAAGAAATCTTGAGACCGGTGGAGCCCAAAGGCGAGGGGCAAAGAGGGTTTCTGTGAAGGGTGTTTCCACCCCCCTCCTGCCTTGGAATTTCGACTCATAGGTTGGCACAAATGACTTAGGTTGCTGGACCTGTATGGAATTCTCGTTTGAAGGAATTCGACTTTGACGCTTAATAACTTATTGAAATTAACAGGAATACCAAAACTTTTACAATTTTAAGAAAATAGACGCCGAGGCCTCCTGGATTGCAGCAATAAATTAACGATTAATGAAACCAGTTTTAAGAAAATACGTTTTTAATTTTTCAAACCTTCCCGCCAAAGGTTTTGCCATAAGCAAGGCATTGGACTTATATTAGATATGAAAATGAAAACAAGAAGCGCACCGTATATATACGGCACGCTTAATAAAAAATTCAGGAATAATCTGCAGATCCTGCTGGGCTATAGCCAAAAAACTTTGACCGGCCGCCATTTTGGATACAAGCATCGTATTGATGTCCGGTTTGCGCCATTCTCTTCCTCTTTCCAAGACCTTTCGATTGGCGTATTACTCGATGGAGGGATTTTACTTTGTGGGGGGGGGGGGGGGGGGGGTACAGCCCCCCAACCCCAAATCGTTAAATGGCCGCCATTTTGAATAAACGCATCTTAACTACTTCGGGTTTGCGCCAAAGTCTTCCTTTTTTATGACCTTTCGATTGATGTACAATACGACCCCCCTATACATTTGACTTTTTTTAGCAACAGCCCCCCAAACTCAAAAATTTTGGGGGGGGGGGCTCTGTGCCCCATTTTTTGCTCACCAAATCACATTGTGGCACATCATTTGAAAGAAGACGTTCTGAGGATTCAGAAAATTCTTAGTTTTTGAAACAATATTAATTCAAACCGAAGTTATGGGCCTCTAAAGTATGGGGTAGTTATTTGACCGCCATTTTGTTTTGAGAGGGACTACCTAAAATCTGAAAAAATGAAAATGCTCAGTTTTTGGGCCCTATTCAATGATGAAATAAAAAATACCCCCTGCCATTTGAAATATGCGATATATTGACAACACGGGGTACATTTTGGGGCCTAAGCCCGCCCTTGAGGGGGGTTGGAGCCCCTCGACATTTTCTCTGAATTCGCTTAGGGGCAATAGATTATTCTTGATTTTTTTAGATTTTTACAATCAACCAGGCGCTCACAGCAAAAGAGTGAACTCATTTCTCGGATACCCTTTATAAGACGTTCTTCTTAAAGTACATTTTTAAAATAAGTTTCAACATCAACAGCTCTCCAAAACAATTTGTTTGAGCAACATTTTTTAACGCATCTGTTAGGCAAAATTTATTTTCTTAAACTTTCATTTGGATCATGCATAAACGCGATCAATTTTTAATAATTTATCTAAATGAGAAATATATTAATAAATTAGACATTACTGTCGGGTAGAAAGAGTGAGTATCGGACTAAGTTGTAATCAAATCGATATAAAAAAATCTAAAAATGACGATTGCTTTACATTAATGTCCAGGTAATTTTAAAAAAATGATCGCAGGTTCATCGTGCTGAAGCAAAGAATATCCGACTACCATTTGCTTTATTGCCAGCAGAAATCGAACATAAAAATTTGCTACCGTCGTAACGGTGACCTTATTGAAACATTTAATAAACGAAGACAGGAGTACGAGGGGCGTTCAATAAATAAGTATCCCCCCCTCTAAAATCCACGAAAATGGACCAAATTTAAAAATCTTTAGATGAAAATCTTCCTTAGGATATACTGAATCCAGCTATTTAAGAATCAACGCAATCGGATAAAATGCGGCCGCATACGGGCCGCGGATGCGCGTTGCGGCGTGAGCCGCTCCCGCCGGCTTGGCCGAATTTTTAGTAGCGCGCGGCTAGAGAGGCTTCTCTTCATCGCGGATGATTGTTTCAATGGAACCCGTTGAAATCACAATGCAAAAGTCTTCCTCTAACGAACGCTTAATTTCAAGAACTTTCACTCCGCGATTATCCTCGATAATGGTTTGCACTGCATTAACTGCGTCATCGGTGATCGATTCACGGGGACGACCCGAACGCTCCAAATCGTGAATAACCGCACGTCCTTTTTTGAATTGGTCCACCCATCGACGCACCATACATATTGTAATGCACTTTTCACCATACACAGACGTTAATTCCCGATGAATTTCACTTCCATTTTGTCTTTCGCGGTCAAAAATCGAATCACTCCCCGAAGTTCACAATCCTGGACGACTTGAAGCGGTAGCTCCATGGCGGACACACGATAAACACTGCAACCGGACCAATTTTTTTTCGAATCCCATGGTGGTAAGAAGTTATTATCAATGAATTTTCCATGTTATCGTACTACCTGTGTACTATTATCTTACTTTCAATCAGGTGCGTACTCCCAGCTTGCAGGGAAAGGCCTTATCGTTGGCTGGAAAAGGTGATAAGCAAAACATTTCGTCGCGCGCTTGATGCCGAGCCGGCGGGGGCGACTCACGCCGCAACGCGCATCCGCAGCCCGTGTGCGGCCGCATTTTATCCAATTGCGTTGATTCTTAGATAGCTGGATTCAGTATATCCTAAGGAAGATTTCCATCTAAAGTTTTTTTTTAATTTGGTACATTTCCGTGGATTTTAGAGGGGGGGGGGTACTTACTTATTGAACGCCCCTCGTATTAACCATAATAGATAAGTAGTCGAACAAAGAAACCCTTCTACGTATAATGGAATTCTTTCTTACCCGTTCCAATAAGATTACATGGAGGTAGGTAATCAGCTAAAGGCTCTCCGGCATTCACGGTCGTGTTATATCCTTCGACATTTACCATAATCCAATATTTGTACTCTCTCAATGAATAGTTATTATTCGAAGGTTCATCCAAACCTAAATCATTGCGAAAACAATGGTTTTACTTGACGTTTTTTTTCATTCCTTAAAAAAACGAGAACAAGAAATCAGAATTTTATTGAATGAAGTGACGAGTTTCCGTTTTCTAATTAACTCTAGTCTTTCAAACAAGTTTTTTATTCGAGTATGGCAAAACATGTGTTTACCGTATTTATGATACTATGCACGACCCTAATGGGAGTGCATATTGGTTTCGGTCTGGTTTTTGTTTTGTGCTGTTGTATAATGTATTCGCTATTTTTGAGCATTGAAATCCATACGATTTCTCCGTCTTAAGTTGTTGTTTCAGATTGATTTGGCACCACTGTCAATGACAGTGATTTTGTAGCCAATTGATTTCCTTTATTCGTCCGGCGGATCGATATTTCGTCGAAAGAATTACCTTTCCTTACTGATTTTTAAGCGCGTTTTAGAGTCGGTTTTTGATGTTTCTCACAAATTTTCGCATACCAGTTTGAAGTTTTGTTGTTTTAATTCCTGTTTATGTTTTGGTCAGGGCTGGATTTGAGAATTTCACTCGGTTCAACATAGCTGTAAATTTCCTGCTTGTCCAGTTTTGGCTTCTTGGCGGAGGAAGGACTATTTTTTATGTGTTTTTGGTAAGGGTACATAGTTGCTTCGTTAGCATATGGAAACCTACCACCTGTAGTAACTTGCAAAAGTCTAGATATGCAATCACTACGGTTTTTACCTACAGGGTGCGGCAAAGTTATCCCCTCTTAGCTAAATTTTGAACGGTTAGAGGTACAAAAAACAAACTCGGGAACTATTCCTAACATTAAAGGAATTTCATTTTGGTGTATCCGAAATTTTCGGGAGGAGAGGGAGGTATAGTCACCCCGTTACTCAAATTTGTCAAATAGCAACCCCCATTTGGAGACACTTTCTATGAAAATGCAAACATTTCTGAGACTTTTTTGCTCAAAACGGAGGGGAGCGGGGAGCGAGAGTCTGAGTGCGCCGCAACATAAAACGCGAGCTACGACGCAGCGCGCGCTTTGCCATACGTTGCGGATAAAGGTGAAACGGGTGAGCACTCTACGAAGATTTTTGAAATCAAAAGCGATAAAACGTCAATAACACATACAACAGTCAATAAAACGTCAGAGAGAGAAGAAGTTGCAAATGCGTCCATCTGCCTTACTTAAAATCAAGGTTTTTGGGAGTTATGGTCGTTAAAATGCTTTAGTGTGAGTGAACGTATTTTTTTACCCCGTTAGAAATTATAAAGGAGCAGTCAATGAGAACATAACATTATCTTTAACAGTGTGAAAAAGAGAGAAATGAATCGAAGTTCCATTCTCTAGTATTTTATCCGGTTGAGAGTATGAGGCGTGTTTTTAAGTTCAGTCACACATTCTCGTAGTTGTTTGAAAACAACTATCGTTTTTCATTCATTCATTAAAACGCAACCCAGTAAACATTTCTGGTCTTATGAGCATCTTGAACTGATCTAAGGCAATTGACTAGATCGTCTAAAAGTTCTGCATTTTACCTGCAAATGTCCGCCTGTTTCGGATCTTCTAGTGATCCGCACAGATGATCTTGACATGGTCTGAAGGATATCTGAAGACAGCAGCCTGGATAGCCTCTAGATATCTTCAAGACTATGTCAAGATTATCTGCGCGAATCGCTAGAAGATTCGAAACAGGCGGACATTTGCAGATAAAATGCAGAACTTTTCGACTAAATAAACAGCGCACTCTGGGTGGTGATTCTTGTAACTCACTAGTTATTCCATCTGGATTGGTACCACATTTTGCAGAGTCCTGGAAAGCTCATTAAACACATATTATTAGCTGTAGAAGAGATACATTGAAGCAGGGGCGTGCCGTGGTTTCCAGAGAGGTGGGGGGCAATAATGCAATCTTGCCGCCCTCCGCGAACAAAATTGTAAATTTGATAACCCTTTTTTTTTTTTTTTTTTTTTTTTTTTTTTTTTTTTTTTTTTTAACATGCAGTAAGTACTGCATGTTTTTGTTATGGTTTTGTATCGATTTTGGCCATAAACTTCCTGCATAAAAATCGACAATTTTCGGCTTGGTCGCAAACGTGCGTTGTCAGATTTCCGCGCGTAATGATCGCGTACTGCTTTTCGTCGGATTCCTTTCGTTCGATATATTGCGGAGCGGCAACGCGAAAAGTCTCCCTATCCTTTAAGCAGTCACTAAACGAATCGCGCGCCATATCGAATCCGCGATATTCTTCGGTCCGCCGCACAATGGATAGAAATCAAATCTTTGGCGGTCCAAATTCGATCCTTTCAAAGTTGGAAAATTAGTATTTTAGCTGGGTACTATAGTTGATTTCAAGGGCTTTATTTGGCTCCGTTTTTTATTCCTGGCTTGTCCCATACTTATCGGAGAATATCATTTGATGGATCGACAATTCTTGTGATATCTCATGTCTTTGTATTTTTGACCACTTAGGACTCGATTTGGATCCATAGTGCGCCGTTTGAAATGTTCGAATATTGTTTGAGTTAGGTTTTGACTGAGTATTGACCCCAAGTTTTTCATAAGGATTTGTCTCCGTTATGAATAAATTTGGTAGTTTCATTATTTTGTCTGTGATTACCAACGAGCTATATCTAGTTCGGAGGCTTTGGTAAACATGCGTAATTTGCCTCGGAGATTTTAAGGTTAGAGATTTGTGTTGTGAAAACAAACCGAAGTTCCCTCCGCAATGTATTTTCGCGTGTTTTCGAAGTCTATCAGAGACTTTAAAATCTGAATTTCTTTATGAACTGTGCGTGTTTTCTGTCAATCAAAGCCTTAATTTCAGTTTCTACTAATTGAAACACTCAAGTTCTTCATAGCTTTCATTTAATTTGCCAGATTCTACAGTGCGTGTTATTGCCTCGTAATGCCGTAACTCATTGCCTTTCTTGGCATTTCGACGAGTGAAAGTGGTATGTTTGTGGTGATTTATTCAAAAATTTTGTAATTTGACCTCTCTCAGCAAACTCTCTCTTCCTGAGACAGATTTACTCATTTTTATCTCCTCAAGTTGAGTGATCTGAAGTAGATAACTTCGTTAACCGATGAGCGTGGTCTAGAGTAAAGTTACCGAAAGGGGAAAAAAAGCAAAGGGTGGACCTTTACATTTCAGACCAATTGTACCTATGCTTGCATGACAGTCATGGAGAGCAGAACTATTTAAATGGCAACACCAACACCAAGTTGTGTGATGCATTCATTCAATGATAAATGATGTCGACTGAAATAGTGGGCTGAGGTTGATCGGAGAGCATCCATTTCACTCGACTCATCTCTTTTGCCCAAGTTGATTGAGCCACTCGTGAAGTGAATTTTACTTACTACGAGTTTGGTTGGAATTTATTTACCTAAGAACAACTGTCCGACAAGACAGTCTGTCGCTTCTGAACTGCATCAGAGGGCATGGGAGAGTGGTTGGTTTGCGCAGAGTTTCAACTCGTTTCTAATGAAACGCTTATCAATGCGCTTTGATGCGGTTTGGAAACAGCACCATTGTTTGTCAGAACCCTATACTCAAAATGGTCCCCCTCTAATAGAATGGTTACAGTGACTCATCTTTCATTGAAACTGCTGAAGATGATTCGACATGTTTTACTTGCAAACGGATAGTTTTGCGAGGATGAAAAAAAGCTTCATTATGAAGCTATCTGAAGCTACACTGAAAAAGTGCAAGAAGTGTGTTCGACACTGAACAGCACAGTTTATGATGCCAGGCTTTGGCTCTGGGCATGAGGGAAAATGGTCATAATCTTGTCAATAATCTTACAAAGTCTGAAGAGAGAAACCTAGAAGCCAAGTACAAATGATGGTGTTAATTGGGACACATTAGATCTAATCGGGGAAAGCCAACTCGATTTGTCTAATTCTACTCGATGTAACCTAAGTCGAAACAAATCTTGACCTGGACCAATCAAATCAGCTTTTCTAAAATGTTGTGAGTAAATCATGAATCCTTGGGTCCAATCGGTTGCGATAAAAATTGTCGACTACTTTAGCGGTATATCCACCTAAGATTCTTAAGTAGGATAAAGTAACTTTCCCCTCTTGTTTGGAAGCAGTCGATATATAATGGTTACGAAGTTGTGACTGAACTTCACTCGAATCTCATGCTAACATTCACTCGAGTGGCTCAATTGACTAGGATGAATCGAATTGACTTGGGCAAAATAGATGAGTGGAGCAAGATGGATGCTCTCCGATCAACCTCACAGCAAAATTTTAGTATGGCACCGTTTTACAGCCTTCTTGTCCACACCTATATCCTTGGTAAAAGAACATAACATTATAATGAATTGGTAAGTACCCGTTTCGTGCATCGCACGACGTGGTGTTGTCTTTACTTTTAAAGAAAGTTAGGTTGGTTTTTTTTTCATAACAAGGTGTCTGTGAATTACTGTATTTTGGTCACTTCAGAGTTCTACGGAGTACCTAACCTTAAACCTAATACTGGTAATTCTAAGTCAGTGTTGTGATTGATTTCTTGCACCATTATTGCCATAATGATGACAGTAGTTTCTTATTTCTGCTAAGGGTACTTTAGTCTTTCAATTCAACTATAAACGCTCTCTTATTGAAGAATACTCTTAATTTCTCAATGAAATGAAAGTCTTCCGTTCGGTCCGTGCAAACTTCAGAGCCACGAACGAGTCAGTCATCCTTTTATTTGCTTCTTCATGTCCAAACTGACTGAAGTTCAACTTTGAAATCAGATTTGCTGCAAATTTTAATTTCAAATACATTATTATAATTTGCTAAAGTCAGTTCAAAGTACAATCAACGATGGAACTCAACAACCAGTCAACGCGCAGATTAACTTGAACCGCAGGTAGGTGTGACGTTAAACGTTCAAGGAAATTACACTAACAGTCACAGCTCTCATGAAGCAAAGCACCTCACGAAGAGTACGAAATTCTATGTACAGTTCAAGTTTGTTTGAAAAAAAATTACTTTTTATTCAAATAAAATTTCAATTTAACGGAGTAAATTGCAATTTATTTAATTAAAACTGCACTTTATTCAAACAAAATTGCAATTTATTCAAAATAAATTGCCATTTATTCAAATAAAATATAAGAAAATGTCAACCTAACTAAGATTTATCTGATTTATTCAAGTAAAATTTCTTTGAAATATCAATAACATTTCAAAATAAAATTGCCATTTTATTTGAACAAAATAGGAGTTGAACCTACTAGGGCTTGGTCGCTCTTATATCAGATGATTTGCAAGTTGAATCAGAGCTACCATGTCTTTTGGTTGTATGCGGCTATTCAGACGAAAGTGTTTACAGGAGAAGTATCAAATATTTGAAGGAGCTTCATACGGAAGATCTGTTACCAGGAGAAGTATCAAATTATTGAAGGCGCTTTATACGAAAATAGACAATGTGATCAGGAGAAGTATCAATTATTTGAAGGAGCTCTGAAGCCACCTAATCGAGGAAACTTAAGACTTGGTCGCTCTGATATCACATGACTTGCAAGTTGAATCAGAACGACACGTCCACCGGGTGTAGGGAAATAAATATAGGAAGATATTTGAAAGAAAAGTTTTTACGAGCAAGTTTTCACGAAGAAGTGTTTGGGGCAGGTGACGTAAAATGGAGCTGGTTTGGGGGGAAAGATTTTAGATCTTGGCCGCAATCACTTGAGGTTTAGCTGAAAGTTTTGGTGAAATAATTTGTGACATGAAATTAATAGAAATTAAAAAAGAAAATGAACATAAGCACTTGCTCTCAGAAGTTTCATGAAGAAAATAAATTCTCACTCCACCACTCTTACTAACTCTGCATACCCATTGAAATCATACAGAACATAATGCAGCGATGATAACTATAGATAAGAGGAACCAGCACACTGCACAGAGTTTTAAGAGAAAAACCAAATGAAAGAGAACTTTCAATATAGACACTCACAAATGACGAAATAAGAGACAGTGGCCTAGAGTTCAAGATGAGAGGAACCATACCACCAGGCATTTTTCTCGAGAACGGCTGATCGAAATGTTTTGAATAAAAAAATCGGTTACGGAATGGACACAAATTTTTCATTTTTGATATTTTCAAAAGCCCTCATCAGCTCCTCGTTCATATTAGGAGAAGTTCACACACTTTTATCAAGTTTTTTGCAAAAAAGCATCTTCTGAAAGTACGAAAAAAGTTCATATCCTCATAGCAGAGGCAATTGCCAACATTTTTGCTCCCATAGACATTTACCAAAACCCCAGATTTTTTTTAGCTATAGGGACTTGGAAGATTTTTGAATCAACCCTTTTGCTTATCCAGTTGAGAATTTCTCACAAATCTTGACAGATTCTGTAAAATATATGGAAACCTTCTGATCGATGTGCAACATGTTACCTTGAGGAGAAAAAATAAGGTGTATTTTTTCAAATCAAAAATTTTGGGACTTCAATGGCAGAATCGGATCAATTCCATGGTCTGAGACATAGACTGCCCAAAATTTTAATTTAACGAAATACACCTAATTTTTTCACTTTAAGGTACCAAACTAGTGGCACATCAATCAAAACTGTTCCAACCATTTGATCAGAATCTGTTATGTATTTGAAGAATTCTCAACAGGGTGGCCACAAAAGCCAATTCAAATTTTTTCCAAAAATCCGCCATAACTCAAAAAAGTGAGGTTTTTTGGTAAATGTCCACGTGAGCAAAATGTAGGAAATTGCCTGAACTTCAAGGACACCAGCTTTTCTCATAACTTTAAAAGAGCTTTTTGAAAAAACTTGAGATATAGATGTGATTGAGCCTCCCCTTTCAAAAATGCCCCAAAGGGCTAAGTATTGGAAGCTATCGATAATATGATAAATGAAAAATTAGGGTTGATTCCCTATGCGACTTCCATGTTTCAAAACATTTCAATCAGCCATTCTCAAGAAAAATGCCTGGTACAGGTGCTCTGGATCACCATGTATACAGGGTGTCAATTAAAAAAGGAGCCAGGGCGAATATCTCGAGAACGGCTCCGGATTCCGAAAAACGCTGAAACACGTGTTAAATTATTTTGAGCAGGACATCTTTTTAGGGGGACGCCGATTTGGGGTCTCTCTCTGGGGGGTCCCCAAGGAGGCTACCACCTCCCTAATCCAATACATCAATGGGGCCCCAATTTTTTTTATTTAATAATCAAAAATAGGGTAAAATTTTAAGACTATTGGTACAAGTTAAACGTCGACACCGTTTTTCGTTTTCGATTATATCGAAGGTCCAAGTTCGATTTGGGCCCATTTTCAAGAAGCATTACTTTACTCCTCTTTGAAGAGTCGGAATTCACAACTCAAGTACACAAAAATACTCTGAAAAGCAAGCCCTTTTCAAAAAAACATTCAATTATAACAAACATTTATTCAAATTTTGGTTTTGAAGCTCAAAAAACTTTTAGACGTTTTTGGGCCCCAAAGAGGGCCATCTGAAAAATTCCGAATTACGGCCCCTATTGAGTGATACATCAATCGAAAAGACGTAACAAACTGAGCATTTCGGCGCAAACCGGGGGTGGATATCGTTTTTACATTTGAGATATCGAATGTCAATTTACAGATTGCGATATCTCGATTGTGAAAAACGATATCGAACTCCGGTTTGCACCGAATGCTCAGTTTGTTACGCCTTTTCTATTTATGTATCAATCAATAGGGGTTGTACCTTGGAATTTTTCAGATGGCCCTCCTTGGGGGCCAAAAACGTCTAAAAGTTTTGGGAGCTTCAAAACCAAAATTTGACTAAATGTTTGTCATAATTGAATTTTTTTCTGAAAAGGGCTTACTTATTAGAGTATTTTGTGTCCTTGATTTTTAAATTCCGACTCTTCAAAGAGGAGTACCTAATGATTTTTTGAAAATTAGTCCAAATCGAACTTTGACCTTCGATGTATCAAAAACGAAAACCGATATTGAACTTCGATTCGCACCAAAAGTCTGATAATTTCACCCTCTTTTCGATTAATAAATAAAATATGGGGGTCCCTGTTTGAAGTATTGAATTTAGGGACGTGGTATCCGCCCTGCGGGCCCCCTGGAGATGGCCCCGAAATCGGAAACCCCCTATAAAGATGTCCCCCTCAAGCATTTGAACTTTTTGAACACGTGTTTCAGTGTTTTTCAAAATCCGGAGCCGTTCTCGAGATATTTGGCCTAGCCCCTTTTTTTAATTGACACCCTATATGCTGAAACTTAATGAAAAGCGGTATTACAAGAATAACAACTTAGTCAAAGCAGCTTACACTGATTGACTGCATGTTATCTTTGTATCGCTAGACTGCGATACAAAATCTGCTGGCTGCTTGTTTTTTTTTTTTTTTTTTTTTTTTTTGAATGTTACACACTGATTTTGCCTGGAATTCAATTTGATATTTGACTTTTTTTTTTTTTTTTTTTTTTTTGGGTACCCACGTGCCCCCCTCCCTCTGGCACGCCCCTGCATTGAAGTTTCATACACAGAACATATACAGAAAGAAGTGACAAAGTATACCAGAAGTTCCGAGATTTGAACCTGGGCCGCTGCGGTGGAAGCCAAGTACTTTACCCGATGAGCTACGCCGGCTCGCGTAGAAATGGAGCAAATTAAACATATTTAAATGAGTTGAATCTTTATACTCGTATAATATCTGGAGAGTATCTGGACTTACAAGTCCAGAATTGAATACCTTCAGAATATCTGGAGAGTATCTGGACTTACAAGTCCAGAATTGAATACCTTCAGAATATCTGGAGAGTATCTGGACTTACAAGTTCAGAATTGAATATCTTCAAAATATCTGGGGAGTATCTGGACTTACAAGTCCAGAATTAAATATCTTCAGAATATCTGGAGAGTATCTGGACTTACAAGTCCAAAATTAAATATCTTCAGAAATTGGAGAGTATCTGGACTTACAAGTTCAAAATTGATTATCTTCTGAATATCTGCACAGTATCTTAGTTAACTTGTTAGATGTTGTATATTGAGAAGACAACTTCCGGAGCGCACAAAAGCATGTGCCGTATCAAGTTGTCTCCAAAAGAACTGAAAGTTTTTCGTGTGAATTTTATCGTGTTTTTCCCCAACATCTGGCAGTTATTTTCCAGATATGTTACGGCGCGCATATTATCTTGAAGTCATTTTTCAGACAACTTTCATGCCCAGATATTCATAAGACTATCTGAAGCCCGGGAAAATTTTTTACTGGGAAGGTTTCTTCGTGCGCTATTCTTTTTTTCTTCGTAAACACCGACGAGGTTCAGGCTCACATCAACGGCTTTATTCAAATGATGCGTGTCAAATCGAGAAAGGGACGAGGCCGGAGAAATGACATTCAGTCCAGCCAGGGCCCCCAGTCTAGCGTGCAGTCAGATCGATTTGTTGCGTAAAAGAAATGCGTCATCTTTTAATCTGTTAAAAATTTATTTAACTCTGTTCGACTAAAATATATGTTGTGAGTAGTTTGTATGAATTAGTAAAATGTGGATTTATGGGTTTACTTTAATCTGGGGGGTTTATGCTGCTACTGTTTTCGAACTATGTAACCAGGGACCCTGAGACGATGACAATTGAAAAGTGAGAAGAGCCCGTATCAGGGGGATTCTCGTCGAACTGGAGTGCAGGTAGCGGCCTACCCTTCTCGAACAAAATAAAACGCAGAGAGGGGAAACGGACCTCTTTTCTGTTCTGCGTTTTCGAACGCATGCTACCCCGGAGACCTTTCAGTGATGCGTTTTACCATGAGGACAATTTTCCTCATTTTTCCTCCATCATTTTGCATGATGACAATTCAGTATGAATTCGTCTCATATTATTTTCTTGAGAAGACTTGCCATCTGACTCCTTGTTCTCTCATCGCCCAAGATCAGGTTTGGAGAGCAATTCGGAGGGCAATTCTTTTAGCCATCCGGATAGGAATTCGGATGGCAATTCAGTGCACTCATTTCGCATCCACATTTACTTTTCACCTTTGATTTTTTTTCTCTGTCGTTCCTTGCTGTGTATTTCTCTCTTCTCGCCGTGTTTCCTTTCCGTATATGAATCTCGCGCCGCTTCGCCCTCTCTTTGTTAAGTACCCGTCTATCGGCCTATCTTCCTTCGCCCTCCCACCACTCACCCCTATTGTCTTAACTTGTCTTGTCTCCCTCAACAAGTTTTACTTTCTCCTTTCATCTATTGTAACTATGACCACCGCAATCACGCATATGGAAATTGCGGCGTTAGTAGAATAAACGCAAATATTTTCGTTTGTTAATATCTCTTGACCTACTGGACCGATTTTAGTGAACTTTTTTTTAATCTTCTCGAAATTTTCTCGACTATCGTTCGAAGGGGGGGAAAAATCAACCCCGATATCAGCGCTGTAAATAAATGTCACAAAGTGTGGCGCATCTGGGCATTTTTCTTGCATTTGATCATTTGTTTTTTTCCCCCATTTTAGAGGTTCTTACGAGATTTCTGATGACCTTATTCTGTATAGATAAAAATGAATGTGAAAATGAAATTAGGATGTTTTTTTCGCCTCCATATCGTATGGTGACTGGCTTAACCTCGCGCATTAATTATCTGAAAAATGTGTGGTTCTTAAGTCTTTGGGTTCGGTTCCTCAAAAAATCGGCATCTTCTCTTCAGTCAGAGAGTCTAATGTGCATTTTAACCATCAACATTTAAATTTAAAACAATAAAATTCGAAAACAACTACCACATTGAACACTAGATCCGACTTGTGCAAAGGGTGGAAAACACCGCAAAAATTACCCGGAATTTTATTTTCGAATTTGTATTTTCCTGTTATTTTTTCAATAATGTGATTTGTATAACCCATCAAGCTCCTCATTACCTAAAAATAAATATACAGGGTGTTTCACGTAACCTGCTCACTATGGTTTTCATGAACGGGTGACGATAAAAAAATCGGGAAAAAATTGGTTTTATAGGAACTCGGACTAAAAGTTTCATTTAAAAATACTGCCAAAACCCCAAAAATTTTGGGTTTTTTGGGGGGGTTTTTCCGGGGGCGCACCCCCCTAATCTCGAGATTTTCAAATAGCAAGCCCTATCTTGTGATACCTCATTTGAAAGAGGGTAAAATTCAAAGCATTTTGGCTTAAACCGTAAGTCGATATCTTTTTTCGTTTTCGAGATATCGAAGGTCGAAATTCGTTAATGGACAAATTTTCGAAAATTCTTAACTCCTACAAACATAGTCATAAAAAAAAACTGCACATGTAAAATGCTCTACTTGAAGAGTAATTTCAAGAAAAAAATACGAATTTACAATCGAATAAACCGAAAGTCGACTTTTAGGCACCTTAATATTTTTGGCGGGAAAACCCCCATTTCTCAAAATTTTCAAAAGGCAGCCCATATCTTTTAATACCTCATTCGAAAAGGCGTAAAAAGTAGTGCATTTTGGCGCAATCAAGAGTCCAATATCGTTTTTCTAATTCGATATATCGAAAATCGAAGTTTGATTTAGACCATTTTTCGACCCTGCTAAAAAACGGATCCTATCGTGTGATACATCATTCAAAAGCACATAAAAAACCAAGAATTTTAGTGCAAACCGGAAGTCAATACCTTTTTTCGCGGTCGAGATATTGCAAGTCAAAATTTAGTCTCTGGTTAGGGCTTACCTTAAATTTTGACTTGCGATATCTCGACCGAAAAAAGGTATTGACTTCCGGTTTGCACTAAAATTCTTGGTTTTTTATGTGCTTTTGAATGATGTATCACACGATAGGATCCGTTTTTTAGCAGGGTCGAAAAATGGTCTAAATCAAACTTCGATTTTCGATATATCGAATTAGAAAAACGATTTTGGGACTCTTGATTGCGCCAAAATGCACTACTTTTTACGCCTTTTCGAATGAGGTATTAAAAGATATGGGCTGCCTTTTGAAAATTTTGAGAAATGGGGGTTTTCCCGCCAAAAATATTAAGGTGCCTAAAAGTTGACTTTCGGTTTATTCGATTGTAAATTCGTATTTGTTTCTTGAAATTACTCTTCAAGTAGAGCATTTTACATGTGCAGTTTTTTTTTATGACTATGTTTGTAGGAGTTAAGAATTTTCGAAAATAGGTCCATTATCGAACTTCGACCTTCGATATCTCGAAAACGAAACGGCTCGGCTCCGGGATACTTCACGTAGTGGCTAGCAGTCCGTGGCTGGGCTCTGCTGGCTACCACATATCCGCTAGGTAGCCGCATACTAGCCGGGATACGAGCTCGCCTAAAACCGCCCAGGATCGGAGGACAATAGGCCTATTCTTCCTATTGTTTTCATCGTCCTTTTTTCTGAAAAGGCGATACCCGTACTTTGGGAGTTACAGATTTTCCTCTTCGACTGCGCCGAGCTGGAATATTTGACTCTTTCACTTCATGGCCACTTCTCCTTCCTTCAATATTTTCTTCGATAGTCTCTAGATGGATGGGTTTGGTTGGATCGGATGGAAGAGTGAATATATGTATGTATGTTTTTGTACTTAGCTTTGCCATATCGATGAGGATTTTAATTATTTCTTCGCGTAAACATGTTTTGACGCATTTTATTTTGCTCGTACACTATCAAAATTTGCTCTCTTTGATTCTGTTCTTGGACCGTTATGAGCTTCATGATAGTTTAAACGGCATTTTTTGAATCTCTGCGATGCATGGCAAGTTTTGGCGTTTGGGATTCACAGAGTCAAAAACAGAATCAAATGGAGCAAGTTTTGAGCGTTCAATTAACAAAACTATAAAACGACAAAACTTATTCACGTTAAAAAAAGAAAAAAAAATCGCCATTGCGATGGCAAAGCAATATACGACTATTATTTAAAATATTGATTGTTCATTTGGATCAAAATAACTTGTTTCGATCACGGTCTATTATACGCACTCGTAAGAAGTTAGAATTACTTTGCGTTTTTAAAACCCCCCTTTTTTGTGAGGGGGGGTTTGCCCCCCCCTCCAGCAGTATCTTTAGTATATTTGTTTTAAATATTCCGAAATCCACTCCTAAACTCAATAAACGAATTTATTTGCGCGAGTGTAATGGTGACATAGGGCAGTAATAATGAGAGATTCTTATTCTAATTTTGTCACACTCTCTATGCTGATAAGGTTGATTTACAGAGTAATTAGACATCAGAGTAGATAGTGATCCACATCCGAAGAATGGTACAGTAACATCTAATGACACCGTTGCCAAATGAAAGTCGTCTATTATTGGTCACTTCTTCACCTTCACGGAGTCACAGTATTGTTATATGGGAATCTCCCATCATTACTGCTCCAAGCCACCATTACGCTGGCGCTAATAAAAGCGTTTATTGAGGTTAGGAGTGGATTGCGGAAGTTTTTAGTGCTGTAATCGTGATTTGTGGAGGTTTTTGCACCAGAATCGACTATTAAATCGCTTATAGCAAACGTGTGCAACAGCCAGTGGCGGCTCGTGCAATTAGGCAACCATGCTTATTTGTCATTTAAACCTATGCAAAGGTATCAAAACCCTTTGGGGGGGCGCAATTAAACCCTCCTAAAGATCGATTGTTTTACATAACTTTAAAGGGAAAAAATAACGCTGTTACCACATTGCACGAGCCGCCACTGGCAACAGCCCTATTGTAAAGGCTTATCCGGCATATGTGTGAAATGACTTTGTTTTAAAAAAAAAAAAAAAAAAAAAAAAAAAAAAAAAAAAAAAAAAAAAAAAAAAAAACCTCCATGAGCCAATCAGACTGAGATAAGGTATCTTTTAATCGAGAAGGAAGGGGTCGGGTCAACAAAACAGACGAAAAAAAAATCAAAGGGGGGGGGAATTGTGCATACATGCTTGAAATGCATAAAAAACGAAATTAAAGTGGGGGGTTTTTTGGGGGGTTTTTGGGGGTTTTTAAATGGTTTTTTTTGGGTTGGGCAAAAAGGGCGAACCCTGCTGTGAATGTCATCTGAGGAAAAGTCAAATTAGAAACGGTTATAGACACGACGAAATAGATAAAATTTATGCCCAAAGAGCCTTAATTCGTCAAAACTTGGGCAAATTGACTCCTCAGTTCTCATGGCCCCCAGACACTTTTTTTTTAAACGTACCTAATACTAGGTACGTTTATTTTAAATAATTAAATTAACGTACACTCACATAGATGGATGTTTCAAAAAATAATTCTGTGAGGGTAATGAGGAGTCAATTTCGACTAATTTTGACTAATTATGGCCCATGGGCATAAATTTCATCCATTTTGTCGTATCTGTAACCGTTACTAATTTGACTTTTGCACAGATAACATTCATAGTCAGCCAATTCTCGGTATTGCTCCTTCCAAAATGATGGTCCAGTTTGGGCAAAGCCCCCGTGAATGCAACGGCTCTAGAACTCAAAGACTCAGCGCGACAATGCCTGCCGCGTTGCAAAGGAGTGCGTTTTTACCTGACTCGCCAAGTTTCTTCTTATCCAGGACAGAGTATGCTTTGCAACGCTGCACGCATAGAAACTTAGAGCATAGTCTGTTTACTATTTGACTGCAGTTGGCAGAAAATATTAAAATGCGTAAATGACCACGTTGAGGTCGGCCCTGGCCAGGGCCCGTTCACCACTCCTTTTACTCGTCGGACTCATTGTTTGATTTTTTAATAACTGACTTTAAATTTAAAATCTGCTCGACATGCTTGAAAAAAGATACCAATCGGTGGCTCAATAAGTAATTTTTGAAAGATTCCGTCAGTCTGAAATCACTCAATCAGGGAAAGCCGCAATCTTTCAAAAATTACATCTTGAGCCGCCGTTTGGTATCAATTTTTTAAGCACAATGAGCAGAGTTTGAATTTAAAGTAAGTTATGAAAAAATCGCGAATGCCGGAAAAATTTAAATTTTTAGTTGGTAGTCAAAATGAGGAGTGAAAAAAGGGGCCGAGCCGACGAAGTGTCAAACAATGAGTCCGAAGACAGTCCGAACTACCTGACTAGCTTATCCTTATCCTGAGAACAGAGTATATTGTCTTCTTGGCCGACGCTCTTTTGTCCGGCTGGATGTGTCAGGACCCTTTTTCACCAGTAGTGAGCGAATCCCGGCAGAAAATGAAATTTTTTGCTGCTTACAATTTTTGAGTTTTTGACTTGAAATTCGCATTCGGCTAGATGTGTCGCGGAAATTGATACCAAATTGTCGGGAGTAAAATTGATTTTTTAAAAGATGTACGCCCGGTAGAGCCAAGATAGAAATTAACTTATAGAGGAATCGCGCATCTTTTACAAATGCATTTTTCTCCCGACAGTTTGGTATCAGTTTCCTCGCTACATCCAGCAGAATACGACTTTCAACCCAAAAATTCAAAACTCGTAACAATCAAGGGTTAAAGTGACTTGAAAAATGTATCAGAAAGCATGTAAGGCTTTAAAACATGTTTAGGGATAGGGAAAGCCTCACAGACTTCATTTTTTAGGCTCCGATATTGAGGTTGACTACGAGCCCTTCCGAGGAGGTATTCTGTCATAAATAAAATTGCCTCAAATCTAATGTAACAAGTAACTGAAGATTATCACCAACTGTTCATCCTTATTGTTTCTGTTGAAGGTTTGAATAACTTTGAAAAAATGACACAGTAAACAATATAGTTTTTTGTGGTCTAAATTCTTGATTGACAGGCAGAATGGTATCCCTCTCATTTTGAGGGACTGCATTATCATAGTGGACCAGACGAGGGCACATCCACGGTAAGATAGCTAAAATCCCCCCCAGCCCTAAAAAAAATTAGAGAGAAAAGGAGGGAACAAGGAAAAAGGGAAAACTAGCTGACAATGAGCTCTATGAAAAAGAGAAATTTTTAGAGAGCTTTGAATATTATTTAAAAAAAAAAAAAAAAAAAAAGATCATGTGACGAATATTTCGCACTTAAATCATACGTTCTATTTTGAGTTTACTACATCATCTTACCAGAGTGGGTCAGAGAAAAACCCAGAATTTTTTAAATAAATAACGCGTTGCATTCTCAACATGGTTGCGAAAAATGTTTAAATTTTAAAAAATAACCCGTGATTTTTTACGTTTTATTACAGTTATTTTGTTTTATTTAAAAATTCTTAGAAAATGTTTAAGAGAAGCAGGTTGAAAGCAGGTTGAAAAAAAAAAAAAAGTTTCAAAGAAGGGGGAAGAGGAAGGGGGCGGAGTGCATCGTACCAGACGCAGAGTAACTATTAATATGACTCACTTTTTACTTTCCCATGATATCTCTACTCTAGAGGAAGTGAGAGAGTAAAAATACGTACACATATGATGTGATAACATTGATAACATGTATGTGATACATTAGTGATTAAGTGCAGTGAGCCCCTTCTTTGACTTTTGAAGTGTGTGAAGAAGGAATTGTGAAAGATCATGTGACGAATATTTCGCACTTAAATCATACGTTCTATTTTGAGTTCACTACATCATCTTACCAGAGTGGGTCAGAGAAAACCTAGAATTTTGTAAATAAATAACGCGTTGCATTCTCAACATGGTTGCGAAAAAAAGTTTTAAAATTTTAAAAAATAACCCGTGATTTTCTACTTTTTTTACAGTTTTTTGTTTTATTTAAAAAATTTTTAGAAAATGTTTAAGAGAAGCAGGTTGAAATGAAGACTAGAAAAGTAAATTTTCTACAGAGCTGGGGGGGAAGTGTCTCTCCTAGCACTTTCCCTTAAAATTATCACCAAGCCCCCCCCCCCCCCCCCCCCGATTACAATTATACGAGTTAACTCATCTGACCTCGCGCCACAAATTCAATGGCACGCAGTTCAAAATGTGCAGCCATGGTGGCCGACAAAAGCAAAAACACAAAAATCACTCAAGCGATTTCGAGAGTATTGGCCGAAGTCTCCCGAGCGGGTCGACGTGTTTTTTTTGCTTTTTCGGCCACCTTGGCTGCACATTTTGAACTGCGCGGTGCACGCAACCAAATTTGTGACGCGAAGTCAGATGAGCAAGATTGTATAATTTGTAACCTTGCCCCCCCCCCCGTAAAATTAAATCCTAGGTTCGTCCTCAAGGCACCAAATAATGATAATACAAATATCGAAAGCCGCTGGTGTGATTTAGCACGTTGCATCAACCCACCATTGAAGTATCCTTCGGGTGATAAGAAAATAAACTGTAACGCAAAAAAGCAGAGGGACATAAGGAAGCTCATAAGAGCGAAAAATAGAGACACAAAATACAAAATTAATAGATTAATAAATACTCAGAGAAACAATAAGCAAATCAAAAACCAAATGCAAGAAAACTGCGCAGATGCGCCTCACTTTGTGACATTTATTTATAGCGCTGATATCGGGGTTGATTTTTTCCCCCCCCTTCGAACGATAGTGGAGAAAATTTCGAGAAGATTACAAAAAAGTTCATTAAAATCGGTCCAGTAGGTCAAGAGACATTAACAATTTCCCTATGCGTGATTGCGGTGGTCATAGTTACAATAGATGGGGAAAGGGGAAAGTAAAGGGAGACAAGACAAGTTAAGACAATAGGGGTGAGTGGGGGGAGGGCGAAGGAAGATAGGCCGATAGACGGGGACTTAACAAAGAGAGGGCGAAGCGGCGCGAGATGCATATACGGAAAGGAAACACGGCGAGAAGAGAGAAATACACAGCAAGAAACGGCAGAGAAAAAACAAAGGTAAAATGTAACTGTGGATGCGAAATGAGTGCACTGAATTGCCATCCGAATTCCTATCCAAGCCTTCCGAATTGCTCTCCAAACCGATGAGAGAACAAGGAGAAGATGGCAAGTCTTCTCAAGAAAAAAAATTTGAGAGGAATTCATACTGAATTGTCATCGGTTAAAAGGAAGGAGAAGAAAGAGGGAAAAAGGTCTGTTCTCTACAAAAGAGTCCAGGACTGCGGCGACTTCAGTCTTGCGGTCTTTTGGAACGGTTTTTTACCTGGGGTTTAACCCTTGCGTGCAAATCGGAGGTTGAGAAGCCTCGACTACTAAGACTCCTCTTGAGAAGTGATCATGAGAGCAATTCGCTTGAGTCGTATCAGGGTCCCTGTATGTAACTCAGAACGATAGTATTGTTTCTTGTGCAGTTTTCCTGCTCAAAAGTGTAGTGTCTTCGTTCAAAAATGTTCTGCTTTATTTATGTTTTTATTTTTTTGAGTGACAGCTTTCATCGTTTTATTTTGAATAGTATAAGTACCTTTAAAAATACTCATCAATGATTGATTGATTTTTTAATAACAATTTTCGTTTTTGTTTTGAAAGTAGTTTACAAATAGTCCCCCTTTTATTACAACCAAAATTTTTACTAAAAAGCTTTTTCGAGAAGAGAGTCTCTGTTTTTTTGTATTTGCGTACATCTGTAACAAAAAATTTATATGAATATTTGGTGGTGCTTTTGTACGGTTTATTCATGGTTTGTGCATACGAGGTTGTTGAAAATATACATTTTGAAACTGTTTTTACAAAAATAACATACTCATACAAAACCCTTTTATTTTTGAAATCAGTTTGAAATGACGTCTACATTGTATTTATCTTGGGTCGGTCTACTATTTTCTGCGTTTATATTGAAAGGTATTTACTTTGATTTTTAAATTTAATCAACTTTTAATCCAAAACAAAAGAAACCAAAAATTAATTACAGATTATTTTTTTTTTACTGTAGAAAATTTTAGAAAACTTACTCATCTTTAGACGGAGCAAATATACATATGGTATCCGCCATTCAACTAGTCTGGTTCGGAGAGCGGATGAGCCTCATTTCACTTACCAAACTCCCTGTTACATATTTTTCCCATGCGTGAGAGGCGGTATGCTCACGTGATATAGTCGGCACATTACACCCCACTATGGGCCAGTTCAAAAATTTAGCGCGCCAAAAGTCAATTTGGCGACATTTTTTTTGAGGTGCGGGAGGTTGGTTAAAATCTTCTTCAGCTTCACTGATGTCGTAGATCAATCCCTTTTTATAGTTTTATCACGATATCGATGACAAATTTGAAGGGAGAAATGTTGCTACTTGTGACCGTCGCGTCGCCGGCAGCGCGTGCATGCAGAAAGTGTTTGCGTTTTGCTTTGTTTCATCCCACCAGCGTTGCCTGCACACAATTTCTGTGTATGATGGCAAAATCTACATAAAAAGGCGAGTTTTTTAGTATATTTTTGATTATCATTGGATAAAATGGTGTCTACAAAATTGCATGGTAAAAAAGGCTCTTATTTAAGAAAAAAAACCACAATTTTTAATCTTCTTTGGACCCGCAAAAAAAAAAGCCACAAAATGCCACGAGTTTTATTGCTGTTCTGAGTTCTTTATACCCTAAAGATCACCCCCAAAAAAGGTCCCCAAAAGGGAAAAAATAGGTACAAGTATGTTTTTTCAATTTTTTTTGTCGGCAGGTTCCATCAAACTGAAAACACGAGGTTTCATTATGATGCGCAAAAATACAATTTTAGATCAAATGAAGAAGATTTTGAGTTGAATTTTTCAGTAAATATAAATATGTTGTATTTCTAATGTACTTAAAATATGTTAGGATCAAATCTAAGTTATCAGATAGGGGACACAACCCCAAATGTGAGGGGTGGGGTGGGGGAGGGGGAGAACACTTTAAATTATATGTTCTATTGAAATTTTCCCCGCTTAAAGATCGTAAGGTCTATTTTTCATTGCGAAATTTCTTGACAAACTGCTTCATTTCATCAGAAAGAATAGGAGCAAATCGAATTTTTGTCGCGTATAGTTTGGCAAGGGTGAAGTGAATGCAAAAAATGCATCTTTCGATTCCAGATGTAAGAACCTGTAGTTTAATCAATCAAATGAAGATGCGTTGGTCGCCTTTCCTCACCCGAGATGCAATGTTTTGTACATTTATTTGATAAATAATCAAGATAGATACTACTCGGTTAAAATGTGACGTTGCCAAATGTACGCAATTTCGTGTAGGTACACAAAACAAAATGTAAAAGCCGTATGATGTGACGTCTCTTTTAACATCTTTGTAATGCACGTAGCATTCTCTTCTCAAGTATTATACATTATAAATACTGGGAACGGATGCTATATCTGTTAGATTTGCCATCTAGACTCTGCCTTATCATTACCCGAGATAGATACTACTCGATTAAAATACAACGTTGCCATAAATATACAGTTTTGAGTAAAGGAAATTTAAAGAGTCGTATGATGTGATAACGCCTCTATTTGAACATCTTTGAAATGCACATTTCATTCTCTTCTCAGGTAATAACCTCTATTTAATACAGGAAATGGAGGCTGCGTATTTATTAGATTTTCCTCATCTATACTTTGATTTCACAATACATCTTTTTCTTTTTCTTTGTGCAAAAAAATTTGAAAAATGGAAATAACCGAATGAATTATCAAATAATATAATTAATGTATAGATATATACTCGGTCTCAGTGGTAATCCTTTGCGGCTTGATTAATACCTTTTCACGTCTTAACAGAGGAGACGGGGGAGGAGAAAAACAATTAACTAATTAATTAATTAATTAATTAATGAAAATAATAGGAACTAATAATATAATAATGGTGGTGATTTTTTTTTTCAATTATTTTTCCTACATTCTACTTTTTTTTAAGATAGTAAGTTTTTTATCATTAGCACTAAAAATGTATGATAGTATTTCCAACTTACGTGTCTGGTAACTTTAATATTTATTATTTTGTGATATTATTTAAAGGCTTTATGAGCTGCCTGTTGCCTTTTTATAATGTGATATTTCCTTAAAATATGTTGACTCTCTTTGTGAGTAAATTTAAAATTTTGAAAAATTTTGAGAATTTTTTTTTTAAATTTTGAAAATTGTTAAGGAATTTTTGTACAGATTTCTGAGTAGGAAATCACAATTAGCACATTAAACAACCTCCTGGCACTAACTTTCAACGAATTTTTTCCATTTTTTTTTTAAATTTTGAAAAAAATGTGTAAAGAATTTTTGTTTACAAATTTTGAGTGAAAAATCGGAATCAGCACCTTACAAAACCCCCAGGTACCAATTTTCATGGAAATATCACAAGTGGTTTTAAAGTTATTAATTTTGGCGTGCTAAATTTTTGAACTGGCCCACAGTGCAGCCTGGCGTCAAAGCGATGCAGCTGAGCGGAGAGATTCCGCAACGCAGCAAGGGTGACTCAACAACGCGGCAAGTGGTACCCGGCAGCCAAGCGGCAAAACGGTGCAACTACATACATAGATTCGTAGTCTCGGAATTTACTAGACCCGTCTGGCTGCGTCATACAGGAATATAGCTGAGCCGAAGATCAACTCGTCGGTCTAGTAAAAGAAGCTGAATTCTGGGCAAACGCCGCGAATTGTTTTTCTCCGTGTGCATAATGAGCAGAGAACAAATATGCTTTTGATTTCTAATTAAGTCCAATTGTTCCGAAGATAATATTTTGCCCCAAAATACCAACATTGTTTGAAATGGAAACTCCGCAAAGCGGCATCTTCACGCAAACGATTTTTGTACAACTTGACACGTGTGTATGGTCTAAACACGTGACATTGACGGTAGTCAACACGCATTGCTACAGATATTTGACAATATGAAAAGGAGGAAGAAGCAGTTATGAATATAAACATGTTCCTCTCTAAAGCTTAGGTAAGAGTTTTCATGTTCGATTCAGATTTTCAGCTATTAGCCCAAGTCTATGTCTCCATAATCCGAGGATAGCTGTATCCGTGGATGGTCCGAATAGGTATTCTCCATGGATACGGAGTTTCGACCGTAATTTCTAATCTTATATTGGTCTAATTTGCATGATTCTCTTAGCTTTTCCTTCACATACAAGTCATCAGCCTAAGAAACCCTGTATGGTGAAGCCTAACCAACGGAGATCACGTTAATAAATACGAAATTGTTGCTTATGAATCCAAAGTAAGGAATGTTTTGCCAGAAATAACTTGCTTACCTAACATGAAGAAAGCATAATGAACCTCCATATCGTTTCCCTCCCATTCAACCCACAACGGGGATTCTTTAATTGCATCATTGTTGTCAATAACATTGCCGAAATTTACGTGTGGTCCTTCTCCCCATTCAATCTGCAACATTGCATGCTGTTTTGAATTGATTTCTTTTGAAAGGTCATAACGAGAACAATGAGGAATTACAAGTGAGCGTATAAACATTTCCGATATTAAATGAGACTTCATGAGATGATGAACATACGAGGGGCGTTCAATAAGTAAGTATCCCCCCCTCTAAAATCCACGGAAATGTACCAAATTTAAAAAACTTTAAATGGAAATCTTCCTTAGGATATACTAAATCCAGCTATCTAAGAATCAGCGCAATCGGATAAAATGCGGCCGCACACGGGCCGCGGAAGCGCGTTGCGGCGTGAGCCGCTCCCGCCGGCTCGGCATCAAGCGCGCGACGAATTGTTTTGCTCATCGCCTTTTCCAGCCAACGATAAGGCCTTTCCCTGCGAGTTGGGTGTACGCACCTGATTGATAGTAAGATAATAGTACACAGGTAGTACGATACCATGGAAAACTCATTGATAATAACTTCTTACTAGCATGGGATTCGAAGAAAATTGGTCCGGTGGCAGTGTTTATCGGGTGTTCGGCATGGAGCTACCGCTTCAAGTCGTCCAGGATTCTCCATGACAATGCGCGGCCCCACGCTGAACCATTGACCCAGAAGAAATTGGACTCATTTGTTTGGGAAGTATTCCCACACCCACCTTATTAGCCAGATTTGGCACCATCGGACTTTCATTTGTTTCCATATCTCAAGGCGGAACTTGGTGGTGTGCATTTTGAATCTGTGGAGGAGGTCAAAAATGCTTGCAGCACTTTTTTCAAGAATCAGCCCAAGGATTTCTACGCGCGAGGCATCAAAAAGTTGGAGTCTCGATATCAGACCTGTTTGGACCGAAAAGGTGGATATGTGGAGAAAAAAGGTAAGCCCAATTCATGTTTTTAACCGATGATTTTTTTTCCCCCCCCGGTTGTTGATTAAATGTATGAACGTTTGAAGAGATACCTCTCTAGCTGCGCGCTACTAAAAATTCGGCCGAGCCGGCGGGAGCGGCTCACGCCACAACGCGTATCTGCGGCCCGTGTGCGGCCGCATTTTATCCAATTGCGTTGATTCTTAGATAGCTGGATTCAGTATATTTTAAGGAAGATTTTCATCTAAAGTTTTTTAAATTTGGTCCATTTTCGTGGAGTTTAGAGGGGGGGGGATAATTACTTATTGAACGCCCCTCGTACATTCAAATGCATACATCCGTTTCCCATTATAACTTTTTAAAATAGAAAACAATATTAGAGAGCTGTATTCAGGAAGACGGTGATTCAAAACTCGTAATAATGCTTCGAAGTGTTAATTCGAAACACCTTTTCAAAAAAATGTTTCTGGAAATTATGTCGTCACAAGTTCAAGTTTGGTTTTTGGTTCAGAGATGTTTTTTTAATGAAACAGGGTATGGCTGTAGAAAGTTCCCAAAATCTGCTTAACTTTCAGAAAAAAGAATAAGCAAACTTTCTTACCCCCCTCCGCCCTCACCGCCACTCTCCCACCAGAATACCAATGGCTGCAAAGTGGCCGCCATGATGGATCATCTAACTATATATTTTAGCTAAAATGTGAAGACCAAAGCTATCTGGCTTCAAACAAAAGTTTTGATTGTTAGTGCTAGTTTCAAATTTGTAAGCGAGTGTTCTCGAAGCCGCTGATCGTCGTGATAAGTTGTTGAGATGCCTCGCAGGAACCAATATATTGGAGTAAAATGTTGAGTGCATCTACTATTTCATCTCATTTTGGACCGGTGCTTGGTGTGCGATAAAGTCGGATTCCTCGGGTGCGTTCTTTATGCTCGACTTCCACTCTCCTTTACCAGTGACTCAATAACTTTGTCGTTGACTGTCTGCAATTTATTGGTGGGCGCAGAAATTACTGGATCCTACGTTTTCCTCTTCACACGAGACCAGAGGAATTTGAGCGTTAATACCATATTAACAAAAAGTTATTGCATCATAGCACCGCAATCATCATGGTGATATTTTAAATGTTGCTACCATTTGAGCAAATTGTGAATGTCACATGGCTAGCATCATTTTTTATTCGTTTATTTTTATTTTATTTTTATTGCTTCGGTGCTCAAATACAATTTTGTCACGCTCAGCAATACGCTACTTCTATTTAAATGCGCGAGTGTACAATTGCCGATATATAATGACATCTGCAACAGAAAATCAGTTTTAAGTTTAATTTTACTATATACTTAATGCAAAAATTCAAGTACCTAAGAAAGAATAAACTGAATTACCTGAATAGCCTTTGTTGGAGCATCATCTAACAGATCTGGAATGATTTTGTGTTTCAAGAGAGCCTCTTTTATCTGTGATGGCGTTTTCGTCAAAACACTTGAGGAGTCGGGTAAACTAGAAAATCCTAATTTCAGGTTTAATAGCAGAACCAAGCAACTTACTGGGCCTCGGACTTTGAAAACTGAAGGCATTACTTTTGAGCTAGAAACTGCAAATTTATGACCATGAATGTGAAATGTGATACTGTAGGTATCCAATACGTATGTAAAAAAACAGAACAAAACTAACGTAACCATGATATTAAAAGAGTCCCTTTTGATGCATTTTCATCAACCCCTATCTCCAATTTCGAGGAATTTTTTCGTTGATACCATCGGATCATGCACTTGAGTAAAAGTTCGGCCTTCACTGCGCCACTGCGTTCAAAACATCCAACGAACATTACTCGGACATAACTTGTGAACTTTGAGATCAATTATCTCGAGATATATCGATCGGACGGAAAATTACAGTCCCATCAAAGCTCTTCATTTCTTTACGTCCTTTTCAAATATGTCCGCAGTTTTCACCTACTTTTGCAAATTCAGTGAATTTACCACACACAAAATTGAAAAAAATGACCGCCTCCAAAACCCCCCAAAAACTGACCCAAAACAGTTTTTGACCCCAAAAATGAAAAAAAAAAAATCTGTACGGTATTTGCTGAAGCAAATACATTTATTAGTAAATTTTAATTTACTGTTGCCGGTTTTTTTGTGTTGTTGATATATTTTGAATGTCGAATGATTTGCCACATGGTTGGAATTATTTTGACATTTTTGGTAACTGGTCAAATTGAACTGTAATTTTTGATTGATTAACCGGTCAGTGTTGAATATATTTCTCAAATATTAATATGGTTGCTTCTGTTTGATCGACGCATCCTCTAATCTACCCTCCCCTTATTTGGCCCCTTCCTGCTTCCATTTCACCCATATTTATCCTCCACAATCCACTATTTCAACCGTATTTGGCCCCTTGTTCCCTCCATCTCTCCCATATTTGGCTCTTTATGCCCCTTTTTTCCAGTATTTTCCCTTATTGACTCCTATTTCCCAGTATTTGCTCATATTTGCATTTATTAATACCTATATGCGCCTTCATTCACCTCAATATGTTCCCATTCGCCCAAAATACTCCTTACTTGCTGCTTTTCTGCTTCATTTCACTCATGTTTTCCCCTTCCTGACCGCAATGCAACCCAAAATAAATTGGGAAATCCTCCAGTAACTGGGGAATTCCCTAAAATCTGGGAAATGGGCGTTTCTGATTGGTCAATAGATGAACCAATCAGCATCGAGTATTCTCCAACTTTGAAATGGACGCTTCTGATTGGTCAAAGGATGAACCAACCAGAAGGGATTATTCCCATTTATTGAAATGGACGCATCTTATTGGTCAATGGATGAACCAATGAGGATCGAGGATCCGTCCGGAGAACAAGGATCGAGTATATCCCATTGTTTGAAATGGACGCTTCTGATTGGTCAATGGACTGACCAATCAGGATCGAGTATTCCCCATTGATTGAAATGGACGCTTCTGATTGGTCAATGGACCGACCAATCAGGATCGAGTATTCCCCATTGATTGAAATGGACGCTTCTGATTGGTCAATGGACCGACCTTTGTGATCTCATTTTCTTTTAATGACACCTACTTTCCTGAATGCGCCCATATTTCCACTTATTCATTGCTATAAGCGCCCTCAATAACCTTATTTTTCTCGTTTGCCCCTGATTCCCCTCATTTGGCCCCTTCATGTCCCTATTTCACCCATATTTGGCCCCTACTAACCCCTTTCTCACCCATATTTGACATTTCTCCCCTGCATTGTACCCATTTTTGGCCTTTTTTGCCCCTTTGTCCTCGTATTTTCCCTTACTGACACCTATTTGCTTGAATTCGCCCATAAAATCTGTGGAATTCCTGGAAATATGCGGAATTCTTTAAAATCTGGGGTATTCCCTAAAATCTGAGGAATTCCCTAAAATCTGGGGAATTCCCTAAAATCTGGGGAATTCCCTAAATTCTGGGGAATTCCCTAAATTCTGGGGAATTCTCTAAATTCTGGGGAATTCTCTAAATTCTGGGGAATTCCCTAAAATCTGGGGAATTCCCTAAATTCTGGGGAATTCCCTAAATTCTGGGGAATTCCCTAAATTCTGGGGAATTCCCTAAAATACTGGGGAATTCCCTCGAATTCTCCCCTGCATTTCACCCAGTTTTGGCCCCTTTCTGGCCCTTTTCCCCTCTGTGTGCTCGTATTTTCCCTTAGTGACACCTATCTGCCTGAATGCGCCCAAATTTTCAATTATATATTGCTATAAGCGCCCTCATTTAACTTTATTTTTCTCATTTACCCCTAACTCCCCTTATTTGGCCCTTCCATGTCCCATTTCACCCATATTTGACCCCTCTCTTACCCATATCTGGCTCCTTCTCCCCTGCATTTCACCCATTTATTGCTGTAAGCGCCCTCATTTATCTTTATTTTTCTCGTTCGCCCCTAATTCCCCTTATTTGGCCCTTTCATGTCCCTATTTCACTAACATTTGACCCCTAACTAACCCCTCTCTTACCCATATTTGGCCCCTTCTCCCCTGCAATACCATAAATTGGAAGTAAAACAGTAAAGTAAAACCATATTTTCCTTGATATGCCTATGGGAATTCTTGTGAACCGGAAATAAACTCAAAACCTTCATTTGGCCCCCTTAGAGGCATGGGAATTCCCCAGCCGGGGGGGGGTGAGGGGGGGGGGGGAAACCCCAAAACCCCCCTATAAAAAATTGTTCATATAATGCATAAAGTACATATATTGCATTTACTATATATTTACTATTTCAGTGCTATACACATATCTACTACAATACGTGATATATATACTAAATACAAGTTATACCACCAAAATATAGTACGTACAATAGTATAGTACGTATAAACATAATATGAAGTCTATATACAGTACGTACTTTATAGAGTCCATCCGGGGGGGAGAAGGGGGGAAACAAAAGCAGCTATATAAGTAAATTAAAATTTACTAAAAAAAACAGCGTCAAAATACCCATAGAACTCAATTTACAAGGAAATCGATGCGAATTCCTACGAGATATACGAGAAATTCGATTTTTGGGGGGAACATGCGAGAACTCCAGCTAATATTTTCACCGAAGTATTAGGTCATCATGAGGTATCATTTGAGAATTTGAGACAGGTTTCGAAAAGATGAGTACCCCAAAAAGGGACGAACTTTGCCGTCGCTCTTTCTCGAATGAAATGTTGTATGCTTTCGGAGATTCGATGAAACCTTTAATTCCAATATTTCTTTTGAGATATCACTTTTTCTGGAGATAAAGTAAAGGCCTTGAATGATTTTCGAAATCCAAGAGAAACTTCTTAGTAAAACCTAAATTTTGCAAAAAAAAATCTTAGGAAAATTGTTTACTTACGATGATTGCATATAGTAACTTGCTTGTACTTCCTCTCTTTAATTTCCTGCGAACATTCTCCTGGAAAAAATTTGGTATCTATAGACTGCACATTAATGCTTCGAGTTTACGAGCCAAAATGGTTTTCAGAAAATACATCGGTTTCAGTCAACGCGCGCTGAAGCCACTAATCCTTGGTAAATCTATGAACAATTTGCAGCAATTCGAGATATCTATCATCAAAATAAAAAAATTAATATCAAAACAAAGACAAGTAGGCGTTGCGTTTCCTATCGTTACCGATAGGAATAGCATGCAGTTCGGTGCTGTGCTTTTGTTTCATGGCTGTTGTTATGGGGGTCGATCACGTTGCATGTAGTTTTTTATTGTTGTTGGGTTTGGGTGCTTATTTGTGATTGGTTTTGTTGATTAGGTTTGCGTTTTTGTATGTATACTGGGAAATGGTCAGAGTATAAAGGTGTATAAACAGGGTGTGAGGAAAGTCCGACCTCCCCTGTCTAACTTTAGAACGGTTGAAGATAAAAATGAAACTCGAAGGATGTTTATAACTTGATGGAAAATACTTTTTGGCATGTCCAAAATTTCCGGGGGGCATCCCTAAGAGGTGGTTTTGCCCCCTAACTCAAAATTTTCAAATACCAACCCCTGTGATACCTCGTTTTGAAGGACATAGAATTTGAAGACTTTTGGCGCAAACTGGACCTCGATATCGTTCTTCGTCTATGATATATCGATAGTCGAAGTTTGATTTTGACCCATTTTCAAAAAATCAGAACTCCTGTTTGAAAAGTCAAAACTTAGAAAACTAGGAATTCAAAATACTCACAAAAGCATGTACTTTTCAGAAAAAAACATGGTTTTGATATTTGTCTAGTCTTAGGGACCCCCAAAGTTATTTAAAAAAATGACCCCTCAGGTGGGCTTTCTCAAAAATTCTGAGCCACAGCCCCTATCAAAAGACATATCGCTTGAAAGGGCACGCAAAACTGAGCATTTTGGCGCAAACTGCAGGTCGATATCGTTTTTGGTTTTTGATATATCGAATGACAAAGTTGGATTTTTACCCATTGGCAAATTTCGATACATCGAAAACGATATCGACCTGCGGTTTGCGCCAAAATGGTCGGTTTTGCGTGCCCTTTCAAGTGCTATATCACTCGATAGGGGTCGTGGCTCGGAATTTTTGAGATATCCTCCTGAGGGGTCATTTTTTTAAATAATTTTGGGGGGCTCTAAGACTAGACTAATATCAAAACCGTATTTTTTTCTGAAAAGTACTTGCTTTTTAGAGTATTTTGGACTCCTAGTTTTCTAAGTTTCGACTTTTTAAACGGGAGTTCTGATTTTTTAAAAAATGGGTCGAAATCGAACTTTGATTATCGATATATCGAAGACGAAAAAGATATCGAGGTCCGGTTTGCGCCAAAATTCTTCGAATTTTATGTCCTTTAAAACGAGGTATCACAAGATAGGGATTGATATTTGAAAATGTTGAGTTGAGATGCGGTTACCGGCGAGAAAAAAATCACGAAGACATTTAAGACACGAACAAACAAACTTATTTGTAAAAACGATTAAAATGACAACCCGCGACCTGAAACCATGTTAGTCATGCTTAAAATTATACTTGATTGAAATAATATGGATGGATCAAATAAATAAGATCGTAAATAATGTGACCACACAATCGGCTAGAAAGGCCATCTTCTTCATTGTGTTTCCAAACATTGTTGCCAACCCAGTCAGCAATACTCTAACCTAACAACAGACATGGTTGCCAACTTAAGACTAATAACAATGTCTAAGTAACTCAATAAATGCGAGAAGCTCAAAATAGTTTTAAGCGTTTCTTTCCATCGGACTTGAGACATTTTTTTCAAATGATAAATCTGTATCATAACACTTATGCTTTTAATAGTACAAAATAGCTTGAAACGTATAGTCCGACTTAATTTCTGAATTTTTCAAGTTTACAAATGGATACATTATGTAAAAATACTTCAGATCACCAAGTTTCAAGTTTATTTGATTTGTAACTGTGCCTATTACTGAAAAATCATAATTTTTTTAACACATGGAGGAATCGCAGTTCAAGAGGGGGGAATTTTTCTACCCATATTCATAGGAAAAACATGTATTATTTTGGGCTCCTATATACAGAGTAGAAGTTTGCGCCCGGAGTTTAGTTGCATTTTGTATATTCCCAATATTTTGTACCTTGCACTTATCTAGTTATGATTCAATTAAATACTTTAATTCTGCGCATTTACAGGTGGTTGTCGCTGATATGATTATTGGTGTTTGCAATTAATCACTCCTCACCTACGATTGTAATCCTAGCCTTGTTGAAAGGTGCTGTTGGCATGGTCATAAATAAAATCTCTAGGTTGCGAAATTCCGTTGCCTTTCAAAAATTAGTCGCTAGATATGTTCGGTCTGAGTTGGGCAAACGATGTAGTACTTGAGCACCACGAGTACCTGTACTTGGCATTCCTAAATTTTTTAAATTGCATTTCAATGGTAATCAGAGTGAATTTTCAAAGAATCAAGAACTGAGTACAGGTACTCATGGGACTCGAGACTACTCCGTTCCCCCAACTCTGGCCTTGCTGCACATTTCAGCTTCAAACCCATATAAAAGTTATTCGACAGTACAGCAATAAGAAGTAAGTAAGTACACACATCAAAACAAAGGGACAAGTGAACTTTTGGACTATTGATTGAGGTAGAAAATTGAGACAATCTCCATGTAGAGAGTCGTTTTAACATTTGATAAGCATTATACGAGGGATTAAACCTGGGTTGTATGCTAATGGATAAAAATAATGAAACAAGCTGGTTTTAATCTTACCTTAAAGCATCAAAGCTGGATCATTCCGGACAGCAACGGGGGAGGGAGGGGTAAATATGGCGGATAACTAGCTTTTTTAAACTCAAATTATAGGTAGCGAGATAGGCTTTCAATACATTCGATGATTTGGAAATACCTGCTGCCACTGACCAGTTGAAGATTGTCGATTAATAGCTTTATGGCACAACTTCTGGTTGCACCATTTATATTTTAAGAATGGTCATAAACAAAGTAAAAACCAAGCAAGTCATTCAGAAAAATTGTGTGATTTACTACATAGACAAGTAAGTAATCCTTGATCTTTCTGATTATCCTGTAGCGTGAAAACAACACTGTAGGATTAAAATTAATTTCTAGCAGCGTTGAAAGTGTATACTGTGTGGGAAGGAGTTCCTTTTAAAACTGGGAAATGTCCGAAAAACACCAAAATGTGGAGTTTTGATGAATCGTTAGCGCAGAGATGAAACGTTTGAAAGTCAATGTTTTTGGAAAAAGTAAAGCCGTCCCTACGAGCAGCGTTATATAAATTTCATGTAAAATAGTTATAAAAAAGTTATAAAAAAGTGATTTATATAAAATTTTCATAAATTTTATGTAAATCACAAAAGCATTAGAAATTTATATAAAATTTAAGTTATAAATATGTAAAAAAGATATAAACATTAGGTAAATTTTAACTCCACATTATTCATATAAAATTCATGTGAAAATCACAAAATTTTTATTTGAAGATGACGGAAAAATGAAGTTTTTTGAAATCAAAAGATTTAAGTAAAATTTACATAAAAATCATGTAAAAAATGGTTCAAGATTATGTAATTTTTTTGTTAACTAAAATCATAATGTTTATATAAACTTTACGTAAATACTAAATAAAATCATGAAAGATTATAGGTTCATTTTAAGTGTAATGAAATCAAAAAATTCATGTAAAATTTACGTACATATCACAAAAATATAATGTAATTATCATATAAATTTCTATTCTAATTATATCATTAAATGTATATAAACTTTACTTAGAAATAACTCTGAAAAAATTATGAAGAGTATCGGTAAAAATCAAGTTTCTTGGAATCAAAAAAATTATATAAAATTTACGTTCAGATCATGTAAAAAATGTGTAATAATGTTTATGTAACGAAGATGTTTCGTCACACGAGCTTAAATATGTAAAATTCGCATTGAATTCACGCGAGCCGGCGTAGCTCATCTGGTAAAGTACTTGTCTTCAACCGCAGCGGAACGGGTTCAAATCATACTACTTCTAGTAAAATTTGTAAATTATAACTTTCTGTATCTCTGTGTGTAACTTAAATGTCTCTCTTCTACAGCATATGATGTAATGACTCATCCGCGACTCTGCAGTCTATGATAAGACACTGTACTAACCAACAAGAGAGAGTTACAAACATTACCACCCAGATGCGCTGTAAAATTAAATTTTTTACGTAACATTTATTAATATTTGACTTCTCAATTATGAAAGCTTTATGTGATATTGAAAGATTATTCATTGTTATTTTACATAAACTTCATGTAACGTTTATGTAAATTGGACAAAGAAAAGGTAAAGTAACTTTTGAATTTTATGTGAAGGACACCGCGCTTTGCTTATGGGAACTGGCTCCCAGTCAAATTTCTTTAAATTGAAATATGTTGCGGAAAAGTGCCTCCTTAGAAATAGCTCTCACGGGCGGAAAAAAAATAATGACAGGATTTCGAGATATTCGCGTCTAAAGTTGGGGACTATTTGCCCGGTGCTTCGTATTCTCGTACGTAGCAGGCCGCTTAACTACTGCGCCAACTGGAAACCTTCTCGGTCGAATCGCCCGACTCAACGCGCATTGAGGAACTACTTCCTTTTGCAGTCCCTCCCAACTGCTTATTTGTTTACCCCACACCCACTGCTCTGCCTCGACGGCCATGCTTCATCTTGACCACTCCCTAAACTGCTTACTTACCTACATCAACGTTTTCTTTTTCTCTGCAAACTATCTGCTCTCTCCCTCTCTCTCCCTCATTGTAAATGTAGTTCCGATTAATAATAGTTCATTGTTGTTTCTCTCGCAATATCTGACATCTAGTTTTTGCGTCCTTTTTTTTTGTTTATTTGTTTATTTCTCTTTTATTATTCATTGATTTATTCATATTGATTGAGGGGGGGAAAGTCTATTTTCTTAAAATTGTAAAAGTTTCGGTATTCCTGTTAATTTCAATAAGTTATTAAGCGTCAAAGTCGAATTCCTTCAAACGAGAATTCCATACAGGTCCAGCAACCTAAGTCATTTGTGCCAACCTATGAGTCGAAATTCCAAGGCAGGAGGGGGGTGGAAACATCCTTCACAGAAACCCTCTTTGCCCCTCGCCTTTGGGCTCCACCGGTCTCAAGATTTCTTCACGGTGCATTAAGCGTTCGGGGTTTCGCATCGTAAAAGTGTCAAAATCTGTTTGACGAGGGTACATCGAAAAGAAGCGACGAGGTATTGATGAAGAGCGGGAGGGGTATAGAAAAGAGAGAGGCTCATTCATATCCTTAAGTAGACCTGTTTAGTGATGACGTCACGATCAGAATTGGTTCCAAACAAATGCTCTATCTCGCTCACTCTCGTGGATTTACCAGATCCAAATTTTCGAACGCAAATTCATGCTAGTTAACCAACAGTTTTCTCAAATTTTATTGCACCATTAGATTCCACTTGCCTTAAAGTATCTTTTCACTGTAACATAATTCCTAAAAGATCACAAGCGAATTTACAATCACAGTTATACCGAAAGATGTTCTACGTTTTGTCCTCGTCTTACTCACGGTCTCTTATGGGAGTATCACCGCCATGACACTCAATCATTACAACTTCTCTTCGTATCGAAGCTATTGTTCGAGGTATAACACATGCCGTGATGGTGCTGATGAGCCTATATCCTAGAATTTGGTGCTCTTAAGAAACTGTGAGTGTGACAAGGACAAAATATAGGGCTTTCTTCGATATAGCTGTGATTGTGCATTGATGCACGATGTTCCAAAAAGTTTGTGGTAGCGGGCTCATATTTTATCACTGAGAAAAAAGTGGGTGTTAAAACTGTAAGAATAGAATCATAGATGTATTTCGCCTTATTTCAATCATAAGACCTATCGTTGCTATAATCAGCGCGCTTGAATCTACATGAATTTCGATTGTCTCTATGGAATTTCGATTATTTCTATGGGAAATAAAGCGCGGGAATATATATCCAATCGGAAAATTTTTTGAAACAATCGGAAATTTTTATAAGGGACGTGGAACCCAATGGTGTGATAAACACAACTGGTGTAAAGAACGTGTTGTTTACTAGCACTTGTATTTGAAAATTTGGACCGTGTTTCGTATGGGAAAACCCACGAGAGCGAGTGAGACGGAGCCTTTGTTTGGAACCAATTTTTTTCATGACGTCACACTAAACAGGTCTTTGCATCGGAAACATTTGGAATTCTGGGGGATCGGCAAATTGAAAGCCCCTCAATGAGCGTCGATGGAATCAAGGGATTTTGGAGGACATTTTGGGCGTTTTGTTGAAAAATAGGTGTTTAAAATCCAGAACACAGGGAGCCAGAGGGGTAAAATTCGCATTAATTGCTCTAAAAAGTGAGAGGGGCTGTCACGTGTCTTCCACCCCTGGACAGCTTCCTCGCTGGGGCTATGGAATTGACTCTGGAATAACTTATTTACCTATCCTAAAAAGTTCGTTGCGTGTACAAAATTTTTCACTGGAACAGTGCCATAGAGTTTTGATTCTGATGTAAAATTGTCTGAAAATTACATTGGCGGCATCAAATAGTCATAAAATCCACTAA